>NTHP01000487.1:266512-306815 GCA_003416845.1 Oplegnathus fasciatus | reverse complement strand
CCCCACACACACACACCTCTGCACCACACTATGACCACCTCCCTTCCCCCAGGTGACCACAGCATGCGATTGGCAAACAGTTGCGGTACTTTCCACACAGTGCAGTACCACAACAATCGACCAAATGCTGAGACCTTGCAATAATACTGTAGTTTTTAATCGAGGAGAAACCACCTAAAAACAAGTCTGGGTTCTTTGTGTAAGCTCAGATGCTTTTAGCCACTGTTGTTAGCTGTTTTTCCTCTTTACCTGCTGTGTTAACGACTGACTGATAATGAAAGGCTGATGATTTTAATAATTCTTGGGAGCAACGTCCCTTTACCTTTTAATAAGGCCTGTGTTTTATATTGTTTTGATTTTCTGTTTCTTTTCTTCCTTTTTTTTTTTAAACAGTACTTGTATCTCACAAGTGACTGTATGACCAGTTTCCATCTGACACATTGAAAAGTGCGAGTCACTCCAGAAAATTGCTCCTGCCTGGGAATGATGCATCTTAGAATTAATTTCCCTCTCACATTTCCTTCATATTGCACTTCCTCTCCTTTCCACGACAAGGGCTATTTCCCCTGCTGCATGTGTACAAATAACAAATGTGAATGTGATTGGATTTTATTTGTTTTCTCCTCATTCTTCCTGGACCACGACTCAATATATCTAATCTCAGTGCTGTACAGTGTATTCATCTCTGTTATGTTTTTTAGCGAGGCACTGAGTTCACTTGGATGTGTCCTGAGACATTCACATATGAAAAGTGTTCTCTTCAGTATTTCTGCACCACTTTCTTTTTTTTAATCTTCATCCTCATTAAATTCAGTTAATGACCCACTGTGAGAGAATGTAACACAACAACTGTATTAAGAATAGATACTAAATATTGACTTTGGGTCTAAATGGCAGATCACTAGCTGCGCTGTAACACTATTAGCAAATACAACCACAGAAGTGAGTTGAAATGAGTGGTGACTATAAGCCCTGGTCAGACTGAGTCATATTTAAACAAACTCACATGAAGGTACACTGGGCTCCAAACTGATTCACTTTAGTATTTGATAAAGGTGAGGCAGGTCTGTCTTATGTACAGTATCTCTTGGCCCTGATCTGTATTTGGTACCTCCATTGAAGCTGTTGCTCTCCTGGAAAAGTCCCTAATGAGGCTGTAATGAACTTCCTGTCTGCAAAAACTTGATTGACAGATTAAGCCAAAGTTTAAAAAAAATCTTCAAATTCTTCTTTTTTCTTTTAAAGCTGCACCAGGAAACAAAACCATGTTTCACAACTCCCAAGCCCTTTGAGGCAAATTTGTGATTTAGGGCCATCTTGATTTTTCAGTAGTAGAGTCAATCTGAATTCACCAACAAATGTTCATTGTTTCTTTAAATTGTATTTGTGGGATATTTGCACTTAACTCCAGTTGATCACATCCCATGAAAAGTTCTCCACAGAAGGAAGTAATTCTGACACTTCCTGTTCTTGAAGCGGATCCATAACATTTATTGGAAGTATATATCCATTAACCTTACTGCTGCTAACTGCCTCCCTGAAGTGAGAGCAGATGGCCTATTATTTCTCTTATTGATTTTCAGCATTTGCCCTCCTGTTAAAAGTGATAACATTGACTTTAGCATGGATTTTTATCTCACTCACTAAAACACACACACACACACACTGTAACTCTCAGTAATGTGTATTGGCTACATGGCACCATCACACTCTGTAGTTCTGTCTGTTGTTTGAATACCCGATGAGCCTATCAGACAGTGAATATCTATGACTGGAAACCAACACACAGGTCGTGTATGTGCGTCCACTATTGTATTTACATGTATAAGGTACTGTCTCTTTGGCCTTTTATGGTACACCGGATGCTGGTGGGAGTCTGTCTTCTTTCATTCCCCACATTAAACAGTGATGAATGGTACTCTGAATGGAAGACTTTTAGAAATCAATGTTAATTTATTTTCTTTATTTCTAACTTTTATCACAGGACACTGGGATTGTAACCACAGCGACATTGTTATTTATTCTCTAATCATGCGTCTGCATATTTTCTTTCTTTGTACACATTTTATGACTTTATTTTTTATAACTGATATGTTTTTGTTTATTCATGATTGTTGTTTTTTGTCATAAATCTCATGGTAGATGTTGTTATCGCCCAGTCCGAGATGATTTTAGTAGGTGATTTTACTGTTCTGGCTAAAGCAACAGGAGAATCTGTGCAAGACATGATGATACTATCATTATTTTTTTTTTCCATACTGTGAATTATCAATATTTTGTGGGAGAGAAACAGTTGTATTAGCACAACCTCAAAACAGCCTACATGTTTTGCTTTGGATGTTTTTTGTTTTTTTTAAGTGATTGAGCAATGATTTTTGCTTGCCAGATAAATCCTATGGTATAGATTTGTAATTAAGATTGTCAGTATTTTCATATCGATGCTATATATGATGTACATTTTTATCACATTTAATGAAAATGTTTTAAGATTCAACTGGAGATGTACAAATAAATAAATAAATAAATAAATAGATGTGCACCTGTAATTCCTGATTGGAGGAGCTGGATAAAATAAACTAATATGTAGCAATCTCTACTGTTTGTGTCTGTCAATGTGAGGGGTTGTGTTCCTGCACCTGTTAGATAAACTGAACAGGTGTTGGTTTGACTGCGGTGTGGTGTTTTAGCGCCACCTGCAGGACAGTTCAGGAAGCGTTTCTTTTAATTGGGAGCGCTTGATTTGCTACAGCGGTGAAAGCTGCAGTTTTAAGTTGTACAATGTCTTCTGTGGAGGAAGTATACATGTCTGTGGGTTAACCAGGTGACTATTATGACCCCCCTTTTTTTCGGGAGGTGACCTGCCCCTCAGGGTGCTGTGGTCAAAACCCAGACAGCTGAGCGTCACGTGACATGACGTGTAAGCAGCATGGCGGCGCTGAGCTGAGGTAGCGACTCTGCTGGACTGACACCGATAGCCTGGGCTTTCGTTAGCTTTCCTTGTCACCTGCTTGTTCGCAGGGCCAGGCCGAAGATGACGGCCTGAGAGAGGAGCGGGAACAAGACCGAGAGATGCAGCAACAACAACACCGGACACCGCAGCAGCAGCAGCAGCACTCGCAGTCGAAGGCAGAAAACAGTAAAACCAAGAGCATGTTTCTGTCTCGGGCGCTGGAGAAAATCCTCTCGGATAAGGAGGTGAAGAGGACCCAGCACAGCCAGCTGCGCAAAGCCTGTCAGGTGGCGCTCGGTGAGTGGGTTTGTTTTGTTCGCTGGCTTGTCGAGCCAAGTGTTTTTTTAATGTTGTGATTCACTGAAACGTTTCGTTCGTGTCTGGCTTGTGAGGGAGGCAGGCAGGCAGGGGAGAGCTAGCTAGCTAGCTAGCTAGCTACACAGCCAGCTAGCGTTAGCATCTGAATGGCCTCCACCGTCTGCTCAGCTGCCCGCTCGCGTTCACAGGTTAGCTAATAATGTGTGAGCATCACTTTCCACACCTTATGGTTCATTCTAACACCTCGCCTTCACACCACCACCACCACCGCCGTCACTGCCAGGTAAACAAGCTAACAGGTAGCTGTCGTTAGCTAGTCAGGGCTAGGTTAGCTAGCTAAACAGACCAATCCCTGTGTTGTACGTAGCACTGTCACTCAGCCAGACAGCCCAGTCCTGATCTGCACCCAGACACACAGGCTACCTAACTCCAGGATACTCTGACGTCCGTGCTTTTCCATTCAACACAACCACGGATAGTGTTACACACACACACACACACACACACACACACACCAGGTTGTTCACTTCATTGTGCTGTGGATGTTTATATTTCAGCCCTGCCCATTTGTCATGTTGGTGCACGACGTGTTGTTGGTGTAGAGGCTTAAAAACTTGTGGTTCTCAGAGACAGAGGGCTGGTGCTGATCAGATACAGGTAGTGGGTGTTTGTTGCACAGTGCCCCCTCTCTCAGTCTTCATGCAGGGGGATTGAGAACTTGCCAAACAAGAAGTTGTGTTTCATGATGAAGGAGCAGTCAGGCTGTTGGACCACATGCTTGACTGCAAAGAAATAAATGTGAGCCGCTGTGTCCCTCTCTCATTATTCATGATGCCAGAAGAACACAACACTCCCCTCCTCCTCCTCCTCCTCCTCTTCCTTTAGGCTCCTCACTCTTCCAGTGTCTGCTATTTTGTGTGTTGTCATACTGACTGTCTGTCTGGTGTTTTGGTAAACGCTTTGCAGGCGTCATGATCATCTCATGCCGCACGCTGCTTGTCGCGTTGTTCAGATATCTAAGTTGCTGTGGATTGCAGGCCTTTTCATCTGTCGCCTCCGTGATTAAATGGACGTGCAGTGGAAAGAGAGATTAGTTGTTAATGGCTGTTTTTAAGTGAAAAACCAGAGCTTAGCCTGGTGACAAAATAAAAAAGAGTGAGTATTATTAATACCTTTCTATATTTAGGTCCAGCACTAATGTATACTGTGGAGGGATTACATGAAATGACAGGTCACACGTTCCTGGTAATTACTGGTAGAATACATATAACAGTGGTTGTGACATTTCGGTTGAATATTGCACAACATTTCCTCTGTGTAGCCCTGTGATACGGGGAGTTTGTGAGAGTTGAGTTTAGTAGTATTCGTACCGCATTGTGTGTGAGTCCAGTCGATTTGGTTGGTCACATCTGGCTGAATGAACACCATTACTCGCTGTGTAGCCGAGGCTGCAACACTGAGTGTACAGCTTTGGACAGATCAATGTGGGATAAAAAATTATGAAGAAATGGAAATTGATTTAAGGAGAATAGCTTAGATAGCAGAACAGATGGGGATTGGTAATGTGAAGGAGGCTGTCCAGGTGAACCAAATGTGATTAGCAATAAAACATAGGGATAATCTCAGATTAAGTCCTGCTCAGTATACAATAGTATACTTTGACCAGTAGCATCACTTGTCTACCAACTAAAATGCAAGGACACCAACAACATGTCCTGCTGTAGTCAGGCGTGAGATTGGCCCAGTAACCCCCTGATCCAAAGTCGAATCATGTCACACTGCTGTGAGCTGAAAGGGTCAAAGTTCAGACTTCAATAACATTTAATCTCCTGTGTCTCCCTCCGTAGATGAAATCAAGGCAGAGCTTGAAAAACAAAAGTAAGTACTGTTATGCACATACGTTTTTCCATGAATGAGTGAATGCACAGCGAGTAGATTTGTGCCTTTTTGCCTTTCCTTGTGACGTGAGGCAAGAAGCAGAGGCAAGGTTTGCCCTGAAGCAGTCTGCAGTAAACCCCAGCTGCTCTCTGTGATTTGTGACTAAAGTGATTTGCTGCTTTTATAACTCCTACTTTGGAGTATATCAGCAGCACTTCAAACAGCCTTCAGGTAATATATCTGCTGCTGTAGGCAAGCCGCTATTTAACAATATGCCATTATGCTTCTCTAAGGTTTAAACTTGAATCGTCTGTAAAATTCTGCACCATGAAAATATAAACGTACAGTAAAATGTTTTACGCAGCACTTTGTCTTTTCACATCATCACTGGAGTCACCATGAAGTTTCAACAAAGGCTGTAGTGTTTTTTTATATATACACAAACGGTGTGTTTAAAGCAAGCTGCTGTCATTGAGGCTTTTCTAGTTCACACAGCTGTTTGCTCTCCTCTCATCCCTGCAGGGATGGTACAGTGGTCCCACCCAGAGCCAACTACATCGAGGCTGACAAATATGTGCTGCCCTTCGAGTTGGCCTGTCAGTCCAAGTCCCCCCGGATAGTTAGCACCTCTCTGGACTGTCTGCAGGTTAATATGCACTGCCTCACACACACACACGCAAATACAGTTAAAAACCGGAACATCTTATGTTTCCTTCATGAGTTTCACTTTCTCACAGCAGGTGTTTTTTTGTAGTTGTATTACCTGCCTGGTGGTGGCGGGGAGGTGAAATCTCGCTACACCTGTTTCACACGTCTGAGGTGCACCTAGAACAATGGCTCTACATTCCCCACACGTGCACGCACATGCACACACTCCATCCTTTAATCTCTTAGTAGCTTTGTGTGGTGGCTACACTTGTGTGGTCACATCGCTTATAATCTATTAAGTACATTCAGTGTGCTATTAGTGGAAAAAAAAGAGTCTTGGAGGAGCACACACACAAAGACAGCTTCTTTTTTTTCCATCTTATTTACTTGTTATATGTTTTATTAAATTCTTGTACTTTTAATGATTTTGCTTGTCTCATTGTTACAATCTGTAGTAATTATTTACCCATCTAAATAGGTGCTGTATAAATATAGTTTATTATTATAATTATCATACTGTTAATGGAGCACTGCTCTCAGCCCCTGAAAACAGTTGTATAATGTGGCTCTGATGGGAGCTTTCCAGTTTGATGCAATAACCCTGATGATTGGAGCCTACACATGTTTAGTAGAAAGTCTGTGTTACAAACTGGAAGCAGGAGTTTGAAAAACTGGGCATTTACTACACCGGGCAGGGAGGGTCTAAGACTTCTACTTAAAGTCAGGATAATGCAATACTAAATCGTCAATTTTGATCAAATGAACCCTAAATAACACTTGCAGACACATAAAAATGAGCCCTGAATTTTACTGTTTCTCACATACTCACAATCGAGCAAAACAAACACACTTGCAGCACTCGGATAAACTGTAAACTTGCGCACATACACCTCAATACAAACACAGAATCGCACACGTGCAGTGAATTCTGTGCATCCCACCCCACAAAATGCCTCTTAAATAACCCCAAACTACTCAGAATTACACAGTCACTCTGCCCCTGCTGCCCTAACCTGTGCGCTGTTTCTCCACAATAGAAGCTGATAGCGTATGGCCACATCACAGGCAACGCCCCGGACAGCAGGACCCCGGGCAAGAGGCTGATCGACCGGCTGGTGGAAACCATCTGCAACTGCTTTCAGGGTCCACAGACCGACGAAGGAGTCCAGCTACAGATCATCAAGGTACCTAGCGCCTCTCCGTACATCTGGCAGCCTTCAGATCCTCCAGCTGTCAAGTTTGTTTATTTTAGACCCAATCAGGTCAAACAGTCAGGACTGACACTCTTAAGTCCTCCATAATTGAGAGGTTTCAGACACAGTTCACATTAGTGGAGAAAATCAGCTTCTACATTTTATATCTGTTCTGAAGTGAGGAGTTAAGAAAAGCTATTGAATATTTAAATAAAACTGCACGTATATATGCATTGCCATGCCTTTTTTTGTGTCTGTATCACATTGTCAGCCACTTGAACCCATCATTTACAGTTTGATTCCTGTGATCACACAAATATTTGTAGCTTAAAATAAAAGCATTCAGTTACAAAGGCCGCCTTTGTTCACTCAGCAGTTCTGTGATTGTGGCCAGACTCACCCAACCAATGAATTTCTTGTAGCAGCACCTTTCTAAAATGGATTTGAAGGACTGACGTCTTTCATTTGTTAATGAATCAAAAGACCAGAAAAGCTGCACTGATGAACTAAATTCTTCCTTTTCTGTTCTGAAGAGGTTTCACACTCACACGCAGCTTTAAAAAGTATCCAGTATTGTCATTTTTGGATTTGTGAGAAAAGATCGACTTTACATAAGATTTAGTTTGTAATTTAGCCATTTAATGCATCGTCATTTTTATCACATTTCTTCACATCTGCTGGTCCCTTGTTTGGCTTGGTAACCTGCCTTGTGTTTGTTCAGTGGGTATGATTCATAACTGCTGCTTACTGAAGTTTCCTCTTAGAGAATGAGATACACATCCTGGTTGGTTGGAAAGGGCAAAGTCTGTTGTGTTATAAGAAGCACACAGTTTTATCACTGTTGACAAAAGATTTATTGGACAGATTAACGACATCTGTTTGGCTTACATTCCCCATTGAAGGAGACCTGAATGTCAGTGCAGTCTATTTAGACTAATACAAACTTGAACGCAACATAATATGTAAATGAATCAGCCTTGTGTTCCTCATAATTTTCTTTAATTTGAGAATTATGGTTTCTCCAAATAAAGAAATAAACAGTTGACTTCTGCACCAAACGTAGTAGCAGAGTATTTGAACTGTACATCTGTGGCTTTAAAGTGCCACATAAGTAGGGAAGTCTAGTAGTGATTCAGCAGGTGCAGCAGCATCTTCTAAACAAGACATCCTGTCTGGTAACTCCTGACTTCCTTTTCTCTCTGTCCAGGCCCTGCTGACGGCGGTGACCTCCCCACACATAGAGATTCACGAGGGCACGGTGCTCCTTACCGTCAGGACCTGCTACAACATCTACCTGGCCAGCCGCAACCTCATCAACCAGACCACCGCCAAGGCCACACTCACGCAGATGCTCAACGTTATCTTTGCACGCATGGAAAACCAGGCTGTTAGTTCAGTTTAACATTGTCACCGTGCATCGCTGCATTACACCTTTAGGCAAAACATGGGAAAATTCTTGCTTTCTCCTCTGCACTCTGTTTTTTTTAATCAAATTGCATGACCCAAAAGGGACTTAAAAAATATATACTTCATGAACAGAAACAAAACAAAGAGATTTCTTGGCTGCACCAAAGCAACAACATGAGGAGGAAGGCCAAGCTGTGACTACGGCTGTGGATTGTGACTGACTACTCTTTACAGCACCTAAGATAGTAACATTTGCCAGGAAGGTGTCGTGTAGCTAGACACTCCTTTTATCAGAGATGACAGATGTGTTACCAGTATACATCACATGAGTTCTCCAACTATGCTCAACCAACTCAACCATGTTAATTCACTGCCCTTGCACAATCCCTGCTTGCAGTTAGTGTAACATCCATTAAAAACTTACGTAAAGGCCTTCCTACTCATTACAGCCCGAGCCATAGCTGCAGCCATGGCCGTAATCACAGCAACAGCCACAGCGTGTCTCTATCGCAGCCATGGCAGCAGCCAGTCACAATAATTAGCCTAGCTAGAGCCTTCCATGACCATGATATATTTTCAGCCACCACCTCAGCACAACATTATGACCAATGCACCAGCATCAGTTTCAACCTGCAGTGCCAAACAGACTAACCTAGAATGAATGAATAAAATTATTGCTGCCACATTACTATTTATTTAGCAAACTCTAAACATAAAATACATTAACCATTAGGTTGATAAAACCCTTACCTGATATATGCCAACTGTCATGAATCCTGCTAGGTTATGTTTCCGCGCCCAACCTGCATCAAACCCCACAACCACAGCTACAGCAATGGGCGCTCCCACTCTGCTGTGGTCACAGCCAGCGGCTGCAGTCAGAGCTCGGTCCTGCTGAACATTAGTGGAGATTTTGACAATTCAGTTTTAATTGAACTATTGTGGAATCACAGGCTCATCACTGGTTTTTGATTTGAATAATCTGTATTATAATGAGCAATTTATTTTCAAACATGGCTCCTGTTTTCCTTCTGCTACCTCCACAGGCTCTGGAGGCTCAGGAGCAGGAGAAGGACCGACTGTGTCTTCCCCAGCAGAACCCCTCCCCAGTCCCAGGCAACCTGAGGTCCGGCTCCCCCCGGTCTGACCGCACGCCTACTCCGGAGCCCCAGAGCTCCCCGTCCCCAGCAGCCAGTTCTCCAGACCTCACTACCACTAACACCACCAGCTCCACGCCCCCTCCGCCAGCCCCTGACGTGGACCAGGACCAAGCACCAGACACACCGTCAATCAATGGAGAACCGGAGGGCGGCAACGCTCCGATGAATGGAGGAACAGAGCAGGTCACACCATCAAGAGGTATGTGTCAACTTGGGCCTCCAGCTCTCAGTTTAAATTTCAAGCTCCAATTGAAGCTTGAAATCTTTTCCTCCAACTAAGCTTCTTTAATCTTCACGACTCGTCTTACTCTTTGTTTACATCAGATTCGGTTTTTGAAGATGAAGGTGCAGAGACACCTCCCACAGCAGCTCAGCCAGCTGAGGAAGGCGACAAACCAGAGAACAATCCAAACCCAGCAGACTCGGCGGCGACTGAAGGAGAGGAGGGAGAGCAACAGCCACAGATACACGGTGGAACAGGTCAGAACTTGCATGTCTGTGCTATTTTTATTTTAGTTTGCACTCTCTTAAGTCCTCTGTCTCTTTTGTTCTGCTCAATATCAGTACACTGGTCAGCGACAGTGTTTTTCTTTCATGGTCATAAAAATGTCTATTCTGGCCTCTCCTCCAGGAGGTGAGCATCGAGCCCACCCTGCCACCGAGCAGACGGAGGTGGCTCCCCCCAGAGTCAGAGCAGAGAGTCAGCAGATGAATGGCATCATTGAGGACCGCTCTTCTGTTTCCTCCACAGATATGCTGGTGAGCAGTGCTAATAACTATTACTGTAACTATGATAATTAGTTATTAATCAGTAGTGTGCTGAGGGGACTTCAGCGTCCCTGTTTGCCTGAGTGAAACACAGTGGAAATAACATTTTAATGTCTGAAAAACCGAAGTTAATCTTTAAGTTTAAGTTCTTCATTTGTCACATGCACAACAATTACAGTGAAGAAGTCGTTGTCAATGAAATTCTAAATGCTTATAGATGCATTATTCTGTTGTTGTTTAAATGAAATAATGTAAATTTAACGGTTAAACATCTGTATAACACTCCTACCTCCTGATGTGACTGTGTCATGGCTTCACCTCAGCTAAAAGTGCAGGGAGCTGCTAAACAGGAGCAAAAATAATTGGCATGGCGAAGAGTTCTTTTGCAGTTTTGGCCAAGTGTTGCATCCTCAACTGCTGTAATGGTTTAGTTAGTTTAGGGAATTTATTCATCATTTGGGAGTGTTTTATTCTTGTATGTTGTAAACATGTGTAAACGTGTGCGTTTACGTGTGCACGTGTGCAGGCAGTCCCACCTAATGAAACTATGTTTCGCACATGTGAGACACGGCCAGAAAGCTTACTTCCTTTGCATACAAATGTTCTACTTCTTTGATTTTTATCAAGCAGAAATGAGCAGCAACACTGTTTAGTTCCTCATGTTTCACACTTGTGCACAGCCAAGAAGTTGAAAGTTTGTAACGGTTAGAGAGAAAGCCAACTCCAGTTCTTTGAATATGATGGAAAAGTAGTAAGTAGTGAAATGCATCGCTGCTACCAGAGAAAAACTTTTAAAGGAGCATGTTTACCCTTTTGGTAAGATTGTTGAGCTGCAGAGACAGATCAATAAATACCTGAGGAGCAGAAAGGAGATACTTGAGTAACTCTTGACACTAACCTCAGGACACTTGGACACATCTGGAGCTCTGCCACAAACCTCAATCAATATGGAAGTGTCCCAACTCAGAAATACTTTAGTGCAAGATAGATCAGAGCTGCTGCTTTCCCTTTTTTTTGATGTAGATGTGTTGTTTGCATAAAAAGACAGACTTTCTTCTTCTGTCTCAGGATGCTGAGGCCCTGCAGGGACCCCACAATGCTGCCCGTTTCTCTCACATCCTGCAGAAAGACGCCTTTCTGGTGTTCCGCTCTCTGTGCAAACTCTCCATGAAGCCCCTCGCTGACGGACCTCCAGACCCAAAGTGAGTGTTTTTTTCCACATAACAATCCCTACCACTAAATGCACGATAAACAGTCCTCTTATGTCTGACCTTATCTCAGTTGGCCACATTTCTTTGTTCATCACAGCATGGAGATATTTTTGAAAGTTTCCCGTAACATCCTTTTCATATGATGATGACCTCTATGGTAACACGGAACACGCGTACTGAATCATGAACACTCGTGCTTGGAGTGTCTTTTACCTGGCAACCTCTTTTTGTCGTGCTACAGTTTTCCAAAATGAATGTAGATGCCTTCGGCTTACGCACGGTGCTTTAACTCAGTCTCCACAGGTTAACTTGCCCTTTTCCATTCTGGTGTGGCCCTGTCATCTCTAGTTACTGTAACATTAGACCCTGAGCCAGTCAGTGTGAATAGACCAGAGTAAACTGAGCCCGGAAGAAGCTCACAAAGAAGTCAGTTTGGCCTACATTAAATAAATACCACGATGAAACACCATCATACCCGAGTATCTTGTGTTTCCCTTAAAGAGTCAAGTGGAACTCTGTTATTGATGGGACATTAAGGCACATCAATATCTACTGAGCATGTTGCTATATATGCCTCTTCAGTGTCTTTGTCTGTTTTCTCTATATTTACACTCGAACCATACAGTGTTACTGATGCCCATACAATTCCTCTCCTCTGCAGGTCCCATGAGTTGCGGTCCAAGATTGTCTCCCTGCAGCTGCTGCTCTCTGTGCTGCAGGGCGCCGGGCCGGTGTTTCGCACTCATGAGATGTTCGTCAATGCCATCAAACAGTATCTGTGCGTGGCACTGTCCAAAAACGGTGTCTCCTCTGTGCCTGAGGTCTTTGAGCTTTCACTGGCTATCTTCCTCACCTTGCTCTCCCACTTCAAGGTCCACCTGAAGATGCAGATTGAGGTACAGAACTGGGGCTGTGCTGAGTTAGTTTGTCTGGCAGACCTTAGACTGAAAAATGAAATGTACCTGTTGTTATATTTTTAAAATATTTATTATAACATTTATGTTGGTGCAAATTGTTTGATTAAAGAGTCACGCTGACATTTTATCTCCTCTCCTCCACCTTGCCTCAGGTGTTTTTCCGGGAGATTTTTCTGACCATCCTGGAGACGTCGACCAGCTCCTTTGAGCACAAATGGATGGTTATCCAGACACTAACACGCATCTGTGCAGGTACAAATCCACTGATACAAAGTTTTTCTCAAACTAAAAACTGACAAAACATACACAGACAAACTAAAGCCCTTGTCCATCAAGATTTTAAAGTAATAGCTTTTCGTCATTCAGACATAGGTGACTTTTATGTTTTATTGTGAGAGCCAGAAAGAGCCAAATGCCTGCATGATATTTGGCACCTGGTGTGCGTGAGGAAGTGGCATCACTGCTGGAAAACAGCGGAGAGTTGAATGAAGTTTAATGATGTGAAGGAAGAAGAGTGTCTTCTGTTCTCTCACAGGCTGCATCACGGATGGATTTTGAAATGATTTGCCGTTGAAGCCTTAATTAATGACCTGAGTGCGAGGGACGCTCACAGCTTCTCCTCTTGCTGATCCAAAAAAAACCATTCACATCAGTTTAATCATTTATTAGATAGAATATTCTGCTGCCTATTTTATTAGGTCCAACAGTGCACAAGCATAGATTACCAAGACGTTGAGACAGCTGGTCTGATGATTACAGTGGTTGTACGAGGGTTATTTTTAACCTTTTTTGCCCTGCACCACAAGGGTAAAAGATCCTTTTTATACACTTCTTTGAGCAAAGGAGATGGTACTTGCATGAGAATTTTATTCCAGTTATCTCAATAACGCGGAACAGATGTGCATTTAATGTCTCTCTGTAAACCTGTGCTGCTTCAGCCTTCATGTTAATCTGACAGCATTAGATTCAGACTTACAGAAATGTTACAGGTCAGACTTAGTAAGAATGTAAAAGTAAAAAGTGACTCAGGCACTTATCCAGACATGAGACCAACATGTAAAATTACCATCACTTTTACATAACAAGGTGCATGACTGAAAGGGGCTCAGCTCTCCCAGTTGTAGCTGCCTCTTGTATCCTCCCATGACTGTGCTGTAGTTGTAACCATTGCTGGCACTGATCAAAAATTGCATGTTCTTATGGTCTAGTAGCATGAGTCACATGCACACCACGAGCACGGCGGTGACATCATAAACATTTCTGCTGCTGAAAATCAACATTTATTTTCATTTCTCCCCCCCAGATGCCCAATGTGTGGTTGACATCTACGTGAACTATGATTGTGACTTGAATGCAGCCAACATTTTTGAGCGCCTTGTCAACGACCTGTCTAAGATTGCTCAGGGCAGGAGTGGTCAGGAGCTTGGGATGACTCCTCTACAGGTACCTGTACACTCAAAGATTCAGAGTCACTATGTTTCATATTGTAAGGATCACTACCATAGGAGCGCACGTTTGGATTAAATAGGTTATCTTTCAGGCAGTAACTCCTCATTGTTTCATATTTATATTTTACATCCTAGTTATAAAGCTGCCCTCTAAATACATCACTAAAATTAGAAGCACCTTGTTGTGATGTGGTAAAGGGTGAAGCCCTTCGTGCCATAGTTTCTTAAGTCATGTTTTTAGTGTAACGCCACTTCGATGTGTAAATGAACCTGGCTGGTTCTCTGATATCCACAGGAGCTGAGCCTACGTAAAAAAGGTTTGGAGTGTCTGGTGTCCATCCTCAAATGTATGGTAGAGTGGAGCAAAGACATGTATGTCAATCCAAACTTTCAAGCTAACCTGGGTAAGTGTGTAGTGTACAGCAAATATGCGAACAATGCACAGGAGAGGGGGGGGTCTAAACATGTAATTATTGTGTGTGTGTGATTTGTTTGCAGGCCAGGAGCATCCATCTGACAGTGATGGAGGAGAGCTGAAGCTGCCAGAGCAGCTGGCGGGACGTCGAGACAGCATCAGCTCGCTGGACTCCACCGTCTCGTCCAGCGTCCCAGTTTCCCAGGCGGACCATCCGGAGCAGTACGAGGTTATCAAACAGCAGAAGGACATCATCGAGCACGGCATCGAACTGTGAGCCCTTTTTCTCAACCTCGTCTGGATTTACATCAGGATTACTTAGGATCAGTGGAACGGTTCCTGAGTGTGGGACATTTTTGCTTTTTTACTTCTTGTTTAGAGAAGATGAGCATTGATGGTTTCCTCTGTTCTCTCCCCAGCTTCAACAAGAAGCCGAAGCGAGGTATCCAGTACCTGCAGGACCAGGGCATGCTGGGCGCCACAGCCGAGGACATCTCCCAGTTCCTACACCAGGAGGACAGACTGGACACTGTGAGGGATTACACAAGCTTAAATTATGCAACGCTGCATTCTCAAGCAACGAAAAAGTTCATTCATTTTAGTAATCCCCCAACCACTTTACCTCTGCATCCACAGACCCAGGTGGGAGAGTTCCTGGGCGAGAACATCAAGTTCAACAAAGAAGTGATGTACTGCTACGTGGACCAGTTGGACTTTTGTGGGCGGGACTTTGTCTCGGCACTCAGAGCGTTCCTGGAAGGCTTCAGGCTGCCTGGTGAGGCCCAGAAGATTGACAGGCTGATGGAGAAGTTTGCTGCTCGATACCTAGAGTGCAACCAGGGGTAAGGCCCACCTTAGATGTCCTATTGGAATAAAAGGCCTTGGAGAGATTTGTTGGTGCTTGTCAAATTGCACCAGAGTGAGGTCTTTTTGTTTTTAGTCAGAAGAGTTTACATTTGATTAAAAACAAAACAAACATTAGACCAGTGCAGCTACTTACTGTTGTTCTGAAATGTGTCCTCTTTTACAGACAGACTCTGTTTGCCAGTGCCGACACTGCCTACGTGCTGGCATACTCTATCATTATGCTCACCACAGACCTGCACAGTCCTCAGGTGAGAACTGTAGATGGTTTTATATCCTGTCACTATCATCACCATATGTGGGCCGTTGTATCATTGAGGACTCTCTGTGGAGTATTTTTAAGAATTCGCAGGATTGCATTTGTCGTTATTTACTGAAGGACCACAGCAAGGTTTTGTGCAGCTAAAATAGAAAAGCAGCACCACTAGAAATTGTGTGTTTAGGCTCATGCAATATGTATTTTAAGGCATTCAGACCAAAAACAGCGCTGTGTTTAAAAAAAAAAATGCTTTGTGACTGACGGGACAATGAAATAAGATCCAGGAAAGTCCAGTTTGAGTAACAGATCCATGAGCCTGAAAGCTTATCGGACACCAAAACACTGCACAGCAGTTTCTAACACTCGGAGACAGGATTTTACAACTCAGGAAAGTTATCACAGTGACTATTATTTTATTTTTTGACACGGCAGTCGTGAGGTAAACGGTATAAACACAACAAAGTAATCCACCAGCACTTGCGTGTATTTGATTGGTCACAGCAGCATCTTGCCAGAGGACGTGCCAATGCCTTCCAGCATAAGTTAAACAAGCTTTTTTTGCTGGACGACCCCGCGCTTCTTTACCGGAGCCTTCTGCGTTGGCACCACTGCGTCAATGCAGTGGCCTCTTTCAAATAAATGAGGGGGGCTGCGCAGGCCTGCATCCGTCTCTACACGGCCTTCTACAAATAGCTGTTGCATCTGATTTATCACTGCTGACAGACCACTGTGACAGAGGAAATTGCCTCTGAAATTTAAAGTCTGGCGAAAGCTGGTGTAAAATATGGCGCACTGTGATACAGAGAAAGAGAGCGAGAAAGAGGCCATAGCCAGGGAGAAAAAGTGAGAGAGAGAGAGCTACAAAGAGAAGCCTGTTATATTTCTTATTTTTTATGTTTACAGAAATAATCTATTTAAAGGAGTTTAAAACTTTTACCAAAAACCCACTTCATTAATTTGCATAACTTCTTCAATCACTGATCTTTTTCTTGAGCTGACAATATCAGACTGTTTAACTGTTTTCTCACAGATCATCTTCCTCTTGTGGGATGAATACACGCTTGCAGTTCCAAAAGTGTTCTCATTAACCAATATTCGAATTTTAGCAGCAGAAAACACTTAATTTTGGCTCCTCTGTTGGTTTGTTAATTCAAACAAATGCAGTGCTTGAATAGCTTGACAGGAAATGTTTCCTCTGTGTCCCATTACCACACTCCCAATTTCCTCCCTTTTTAATTAATCACTGCAACTGCCTTTCTCGATCTTCTTTTATGTAGGTAAAGAACAAGATGACAAAGGAGCAGTACATTAAGATGAATCGTGGTATTAACGACAGTAAGGACCTGCCTGAAGAGTATCTATCTTCAATATACGATGAGATTGCAGGCAAGAAGATTGCCATGAAGGAGAGCAAAGAGTTCTCAATCACCCCGAAGTCCACCAAACAGAGTGAGTACTTTACTCAAATCAAACAGTTTTCTGTGAAGTTTGCTTTCTAACCATTGGCTGGTAAAAGACAACAGACTGGTGATGTATCACTGTGGTGTTTTCCAGGCTCAGCATCTCCCTGACACTGTTCACTGTTAGCTGAAAAACACAAAAACCTCAGAAACATTTCTGTCCTCCTCCCTCCAGGTGTAGCCAGTGAGAAGCAGCGTCGCCTGCTGTACAACATGGAGATGGAACAGATGGCAAAGACCGCTAAAGCTCTGATGGAGGCTGTCAGCCACGCTCAGGCCCCCTTCTTCAGCGCTACGCACCTGGAGCATGTCAGGCCCATGTTCAAGGTATTACTTTTTACTCTTTTCATTTATTTTACGTTCCCAATTAGACTGAACCAGATCTGTGACCATATTGTAACCAGAGAGGCGACCTGTTACAACAAGTAAAATATCAGACGTGGACATATTTGTTTACACCTGCTGAATTTCCGTGTGTTGTAGCTGGCGTGGACCCCCTTGCTGGCAGCGTTTAGTGTGGGACTGCAGGACTGTGACGACCCAGAGGTGGCCTCACTGTGTCTGGAGGGCATTCGATGTGCCATCAGGATCGCCTGCATCTTCAGCATGCAGGTCTGGTGATCCTTTACGCACAAATTGAGCCTAATGTTTACAACTGCAAACAGCCGTAAACAGTGTTCATCATGATCCTCGTTATGTTTTTTGTTTATTCTCATAAACTGACTCAGTCGTGCTCTTAGTGTTTAAAACTGTGACTGTGTGTTGACTGGCCTTCCTGTCTGTAGTTGGAGCGGGATGCGTACGTCCAAGCCTTGGCCAGATTCACCCTGCTGACGGCCAGTTCCAGCATCACAGAGATGAAGCAGAAGAATATTGACACCATCAAGACGCTGATCACTGTGGCCCACACTGACGGAAACTACCTGGGCAACTCCTGGCATGAGGTGACTCCCTACTAACAGTATTTATACACATTAGTAGCACAGAGAAAAATATTATTGAATTTATTGCATATCAGAAATTCATCTGTAAATGAGTGATAGAATACAGCACATACACTCAGTTGCCAGTTTATTAAGTACACCTAGATAAAACTAATGCAGTCTAATATAACAGTCTTACGATAAATCCTTCTTTCACGGAGGTTGTAATGTTCAGTCTTAATTAAAACTGTTTTAGAGAGATCTTGATTGAAATTTATGGTCATTTTGAAGGCTGCAGTTTGTTGTGCTGTTGACAAAATATTAGAAACACCTCTCACTACAATGCAATACAATTCAACAGCACCGCAAACTACAGCCCCCTAAATGACCATAAAGTTGAATGAACATCTTTCTAAAACTGTTTCAACAAAAACTGAACATTGTAACCTTCATGAAAGTAGGATCTTTTGCAGGGCTGCTTTATTAGATTAAGAAAAACACAAGCAGCGATGATTTGGGTCTGTCACAACCAACCGTTTCGCAACACACAGTGACATTAAAGAAATAAAGAATCTTAAACCAAGTGGCTTAAACAATAAATATATATACAAATATATATATATATATAAATATATATATATATAAAATGAAAAGAGTAGATAATTTGCCCAATTGTATGACGTATCCTAGTCAGCTCCATACATAACATAAAGCTTGCACATAAAAACAGAAAATATGCCTCAACCTTTATAGTTTGATAATAAAAATGCTGATTTATTTATTATTTAGATCTTGAGGTGTATCAGTCAGCTGGAGCTCGCCCAGTTGATCGGCACAGGTGTAAAGACACGCTACATCTCAGGGGTGGTCCGGGACAAGGAGGCCGGCATCAGGGGCTTACCCTCCGGCACAGAGGAGTTCATGCCCCTGGGGCTGGGTAAGACACACACACACACACACACAACATAACCTATATTCACAGGGTAACCCCTGACTCTTATAATCACCTGCTAAAACTACAAGTTACTGTTGAGCCTCTACAATAATAGCCATAATGTTAACTTTATTCAAAAGCCACAGAATATCCAATATTAACTCTGCAGCAGCTGTTGTTTAATGTAAAAAACAATGGCTTTCTTAGTGAGAATAGGAGTTACTTCATTACATATAACAGCACACACACATAGTCTGTATTAATACCTTTTTCACTGTGCTTTTAAAAGTCACATACATTTGTTCTATGTGTCTGGTGCCTGACTGTATACATTAGTGTTAAATATGTTTGGTGTTGCAGGTAACCTGGTGGGAAGTCAGGACAAGAGACAGATGGCTCACATTCAGGAGTCGGTAGGAGAGACCAGCTCTCAGAGTGTGGTGGTAGCTGTGGACAGGTAAGACCAGACACTCCTGAAAGTACGATACAGCACAGTAGTAGCATCATAAATGCACGATGTATATCTGTCCTTAATGATGAATGAATGTTTCTGTTCCCTACAAATACTAAAGCTACATTTACATTTGCAGGATCTTCACTGGTTCCACCAGACTAGATGGAAATGCAATCGGTGAGTGTATCATTCTTCGCCCTGATGTACAGTATCTCTGTCTGTGAATAAGTTATTCATCGTGTGTTGCTGTTTTAATTGTTTCCAGTGGACTTTGTGCGGTGGCTGTGTGCGGTGTCCATGGATGAGCTGGCCTCAGCACACCAGCCGAGGATGTTCAGCTTGCAGAAGATTGTGGAAATCTCCTACTACAACATGAACCGCATCAGGCTGCAGTGGTCTCGAATTTGGCAGGTCATAGGAGACCACTTCAACAAGGTCAGTGGACCAGAGGGTCCACAAAGTTTTGAGTTTTAAAAATGAGTCACCTGAAAACTCTTGGCAGTAAAGTGTGAGCTACAGTCTCATGTGTTTCAGTGAGGGGTGGCGTGGGAGGCAGCAGTGGGATCACACTGTGTTCTTTGGTGGTGCTCCCTGCAGCTCTGTGCACTTTGTTTTGTCCTGTATTGCCCCCTTGAGGACTTGATTTATTACCAATACAGGGACATAAAAAGGCTCTTTAATTACTACACAGACTGTGTGTTTGCAGTTGTAGGCCAGGCCTTGTCATTTGTTTTAATGTACTTAAGTGCTGCATGTTTTGGGACTTCAGTTGTACACATATATTAACCCTCCCCCCCATCCCCCCAAAAAATGATTGCAGTGAACTTTACGTTGCTTTGAGCTTTTCATTTACATGCTGTGTCACTGAATATACAGATGTATAGTTTTTTTATTAATTCCCAAAGGTACAAAGATCCAAAAATGGATGACTGGATGGAACCGTGGATCAGTAATGCCATTTTAGATCTGTAACTATAGTTTTATTTCTTACAGTCAGACTGTGCTCTTTAGAAGCATCTCTTGTCTTATGTCAAACTTAAAGCTACTCTAAATTATATTTTATATTAAGAATGAATGAAAGCTCTACGTAGTAGCGTCTTTCAGCTCTTTGTTTTGCTTTTACCGCCCACAACTTTCCTGTTTTTGGTTCAGTCTCACAGCTCTCATCAGTGTGGTTTACAGCAGCAGCAGCAGGCAGCTTTTTATAGCTAAAAGAGTTCATATNATGTGTAGCAACTGTACTATACCATACTAACTATATAAGGTGATAATATGTCAGTATTTACAGCTCTTTGTACTGCCCCCATATGGCCAAAAAAGATCAATAAAAGCAGGTTTAATCATGAGTATACAGTACACACAAGGCACGATTCATCATGATTATTTTTAGTAAACCAGAGTAAATGAAATGCATAGCTGATAGATGACCGTTGTCTTCCTGTAGGTGGGCTGTAACCCCAACGAGGATGTAGCCATCTTTGCTGTGGACTCACTGAGGCAGCTCTCCATGAAGTTCTTGGAGAAAGGAGAGCTGGCCAACTTCCGCTTCCAGAAAGACTTCCTCAGGCCTTTTGAGCACATCATGAAGAAGAACAGGTAGGGCATATTGTAATGTGGGCTGGTGGGATGAGAGATTGTACTCTTTCAGTGCAGGCCTGTGGATATTTACAGTAAAAAGCTACAGGGTCATAGGAGTAAGAATGGCTGGACACAAATGGGCCTTTAAACAGTAGATATTTAGAGAATATTGTTTTTTCAGTAAAATATTAGATGTAGTGTAGTATTATTTTTATAGTGGAGTGTTTGTTTATTTGATATTATAATAATTCCTCCCTCCCCTCCCTCAGGTCCCCCACTATCAGAGACATGGTGATCAGGTGTGTGGCTCAGATGGTAAACTCCCAGGCAGCCAACATCCGTTCAGGTTGGAAGAACATCTTCTCAGTGTTTCACCAGGCAGCCTCCGACCACGATGAGACTATAGTGGAGCTGGCCTTCCAGACCACAGGGCACATCGTCAGTGAGTATGACTGCAGCTCTTTCCTCAGCTCTTTTTGGCTCAGGTGATTAAAAAACAAGTGGCACAGGTTGTGTTGTGTCAAACTGCTCAGCTGACAGTGAGATGGATCCTGGTTTGATGGGTCCTGCTTTAGTGTGAGAATGAATTAAGATCTCCTAAACCAACCAAACAACCAACCAAACCAGCAACTACTTCATTCTTGTTTTCTTACTTTCGTTCTTCCTCTTCATTACTCTTCCCTCAGTGAACACCTTCCAGGAGCACTTTGCAGCTGCTATTGATTCGTTCCAGGATGCAGTGAAGTGCCTGTCAGAGTTTGTGTGCAACGCAGCTTTTCCTGACACCAGCATGGAGGCGATCAGACTCATACGACACTGCGCTAAATACGTCTCAGAAAGGCCACAGGTGGGAACAACTGAGTTGTGACTGTACTGGTTCAATAAAATGGCACTTGTGTAACAAAATAATGGAATTCATCCGTCATTTTCTAATTGCACTATGTGGTTTGTTTAAAAATAATTATGTAATATTACACTTTATTTCTGTCCTGCTGTGTCCCCGTCCAGACCCTGAGGGAATACACCAGCGATGACATGAATGTTGCCCCTGGGGATCGGGTGTGGGTTCGTGGGTGGTTTCCCATTCTGTTTGAGCTCTCTTGTATCATCAATCGCTGCAAGCTGGATGTCCGGACCAGGTGAGTGTAGCTCAAGCTGTCGTATCTCTGTGGTGACTAGTCTCAGTTTTTAGCTGCACTTTTCAGTTTCAGTAATCAATTAGCGTGATCGACATTGTAGTGCTGGTGTGCCCTCTTTGTTGCTGTGATGTGTGAACTGTTTGTCTTTGCTTCTTACAGAGGTCTCACAGTCATGTTTGAGATCATGAAGAGCTACGGCCACACCTTCGAGAAGCATTGGTGGCATGACCTCTTCAGAATCGTCTTCCGCATCTTTGACAACATGAAGCTCCCTGAGCAGCAGACAGAGGTCAGAGGTCATTAGTAGCAGACCGTCGAGTCCCATGGTTGTTTATGTTTTGAGCTTTAAACAGAGGGATGGAAGACCTGTCACTAATTTATGTACACGTACAAAATGAATTACAAAAAACATCGCCTGCATCATGTTTGTTGTTTGCTTCCAGAAAACCGAGTGGATGACGACAACATGTAACCACGCTCTGTATGCCATCTGTGACGTGTTCACACAGTTTTACGAGCCTCTCAGTGAAATCCTGCTGGCTGACATTTTCACACAGTTACAGTGGTGTGTCAGGCAAGGTGGGTGTTCGAATTCATGTAAAAAATGATGGCAGTAGGTACGGGGGCTGAAACGTATGTCTCACTTTTTAAAAAAGCCTCCCTGTTATTCATATTTTCTTTGGACCCTCTTGTTGACGTAGATATAAATTCCAACACCGTTATTATCTCAAAATAATAAAACATTATTTAGTTTGTACAGTGTGTTTTGCCATTAATAACTAAAGTGCATAAATAATTTAGGATGGTGTGCTCTTATTTAAACCTTAATATGTCAACGGAACAATAACTTTCCCGTAGCCACCAAATTGCACATTAGAAGTGGAATTAGCTATTTGCCAAAGTTAACAAAATAACATGGCGCCTCCTGTTAATCGAATATTCCAGCTACTCTATCTTTCAAACAGATATTAAACAAACCATTATTATCATTATTATTATTATTATTATTATTATTATTATAAGTTTTTGTTGCCCCACCCCAGATTCCAAATACTAAACTTAGATCAGATGAGGCTTTAGCCTGGTATATATATGAGAAGTAATTAAATACGTTATAAATCTCCTTATAACAATGAAAAGATCCTCCTCTACCCACCCAAAAATGTCAAAACTACCCTCCCCTCAGCAAAGAGAAAAAAATAAATAATTTTGTATACTATAATAATTTTCCTACAGTCCTTAACTTTCTTACTAATCTACTTTTTAGTTTTTGGGTGAATTTTTGCCTTTTTAGATAGTAGACAGTAGAGAGCTGACAAAAAATGAGGGCACAGAGAGCAAAGAGAAACAAGATGCAACAAAGCTCCCCAGCTGGACTCAAACCACGCCACAGTAATACCTTTTTACAATACCTTTAGCAGAATTTTCTCCTCCATCGCATGTGAACTGCACAATGAGATATGAATAATGAAGCAGTGAAAAATAAAATCTTTATCTAGAAAATCTGTCCACATTCAGTCACAATCCAAACATTCACCAACGGTAACAGGATTCTTTTGTCCAAAGTTTTCAGTCCTTGACAAGCACCTCATGAACCTCAGTGAAGTTCACAGTATTTGCATGTGGCAGATGTGTTTCAAAATCGTTACCTTTCTTCTACAGACAACGAGCAGCTGGCTCGGTCGGGCACAAACTGTCTGGAGAACCTGGTGATTCTGAACGGGGAGAAGTTCAGCCCCGACGTCTGGAACATCACCTGCTCCTGTATGCTGGAGATCTTTCAAAACACCAGCCCTCACGCGTAAGTCCTGAACCACTGTACTTTCAACCAGAGATGAGGTCAATTTAGTTTCAATTCAGTCAGCTCAAAAATGCTAATGAAACGTCATGTGAACGTGTTGATGAAGGCGTTCATTCAGTCAGTTATTTAATTCATCGCAACTGTTTTTGAAGACAAAACGCACAGTTGTTTACTCAAAGAAAGACACTTCAGTAAGAAGTTTATGGGAAATTTAGGGATTGAGGCTAATGTACTAAATGTTATTGTGCTTTAGTGCTGTGACAGGATGTAAGTTATCACAGCACCTGATTCCTGATCTGCCATTCTCTTTTCACGTCAGTTTGTTGACTTGGCGACCGGCTGGACAGGAAGAGGAAACTGCAGATGGCAAACATTTTGTAAGGAAATAAATAAATACACTCATCAACTTAACAAGAATTACAGCACGTACAACAGCAGCTCAGCAGATGCTTCACACCTTTACACTGCTTTTAGCCAATGAAAGGACTGTTATATTTCCTACTAACCGATCCACCATATCAGAAGTATGACACTGACCTGTGAATGGTGGTTTTTGCTGTACGTCTCCAGGATGCTGATTTTGACAGCCAGTCCCAGAGCAGCTACGACAGAGCTCTGTCTGAGAGAGGACACAGCCAGATGTCCAGCGACGACACCTGGAAGGGCAAATCCAATGCCAGTAAGTACACAGCATTCACAAGCACACACACATTCATAACCACTGCACACTCAAATTCAACCTGAAAATCTGTGTGAAAAATGGAAATGGCAGCATGGAGGGGAAAAAAGTTTTTTTAAATGTTATATCACATATTTGTCGCTGGCTGTCACCTTAAAATTGGACTGCAGTTGTTGCTTTTTGTCCCTCTTCAAAGTCACTTTTACCCTTCAAACACTCATATCTCTACACCTCTTTGGTTTTTCCGTTCTACAGGACTTTCAGACCAGAAGCTGTTTGCAGGGCTGCTGATTAAATGCGTTGTACAGCTTGAATTGATCCAGACCATAGACAACATTGTCTTCTACCCAGCAACTAGCAAGAAGGAGGATGCTGAGAACATGGCTGCTGCACAGGTAGGTTACAACAGCTACTATGGGGATTGTTTTTATCCCAACATTGCCCTTAATTTATTTTATTATCATCCTTTTTATTTATGTTTGAGGAAACAGTTGAAACGGTGGAGAAAAAAAGGAACAAAGAAAAGGGTTGTGAAAGCTGATATATTGCTCTTAACCTTCTCTTAAATGCTGCTTACTAATCTGAACTGTGTGGGAAAGTGATGATACTCTGATCAAATGTCAGATCAGGCCAAGGCACACTAAGAAAATCTTTAAAAGGACGGCCCTTCGTAATCTTAAATAGTTAGATATACTTAGTTAAAGTTGTTTAAAACTGTCCTCCCAACAGCGAGATGCTCTGGAAGAGTCGGAGGCTGAGGGAGGCGAGGCGGGCCCAGATCAGGGTATGTACAGACACATGACTTCTGCACACCTCTTCAAGCTACTGGACTGTCTGCTGGAGTCGCACACCTTCGCCAAGCACTTCAACTCCAACAACGAACAGAGGACAGCACTCTGGAGGGCAGGTAAACGGAAAGGAAAAGTCCTCCAAGATATTTCAGTTCATAAAATCATATCCCTATCTTTTGCACTTGTTTTATATGCGACATACAGTAAGATAAGATTAACCCTTATTGATCCCCAGCGGGGAAATTCGGTTGTTACAGCAGCACAAGGACAGCAATAAGAACAGATAAATAGAGAAGTAAAAAGAAATAAATAAAAAGAGGTATATAAAACTAAAATAATAATAGAATAAAAAATAAAAACTATACAAGAGCATTTGGAGACAAAGATTAGTAAGGTCAAGAGACGGTGGTGTGATTAATAGCAGCAGAGTCAGCAAGTTTATGTTAACTAAACCAAACTAATGTATGATATGATGAAGTAATGGTACTTGGTGTAGAATGTTTTAGAAACATGTCGAAGTTATGAGACCGTATTGTGGTAAAATGAGGTCTTATACAAATATATTGTGTAACCTCACCACCTTACAAAGTCCTTTATGAGGTGTCACATTGTTGTTTTTTTACCAATGATTGTCTCTCTCTTCGGCCCTCAGGCTTTAAAGGGAAATCCAAACCCAACTTGTTGAAGCAGGAGACCAGCAGTCTTGCCTGCAGCCTGAGGATCTTGTTCAGGATGTACTCTGACGCTCAGCTGCAGGACTCGTGGCCTGACATCCAGACACGCCTGCTGCTGTGAGTACAACATATACCACGTGATCGACGACATGAAGTGTTCGGCACAGCTAAGATGGCCTCTGTTTCATTATAGTGTATTTGTTGGGGACTATTTTCAGCCACAGATTTGATGCACTTAGTGAGTATCTCCGACAGCAGGACGGTGTGTGTGTGTGGTGTATGCAAAGTATACTACAGTGTGTGTGTTCGTGGTAATGAAGGAACATGTGGATGTGTTTTTAATAGTTTTTGGACAACAATGGAGCTTTATGGCACAGATGAATACACTATATCTTTGGAAAAATAGACAATACTTGTTAGTAAGATCTATTCATTGTTGGTTTTGGTCTTATTGTGGGATTTGTTGACAATAAGAAAAATAAACAATATCACCAGACAAAAATACAAATCTTTACAGATTTAACAGTCAGAAAATGCATTGTAAAAAAACACATTGTTGATGCTAGTGACCTCAAATTGTTGCCAGTGTGTTATTTCCTGGTTAAACGTTGAACCTTAGGTAAATAAACACCAACTGTGTCACTTGCAGAAAAGTGCAGTAGTGGCGTTTGTTTCCATGTTGAGTGAGCTGTTTTGACACATGGCTCAGACCTCATGATAGATTTATGAACAGTACACTGTGTGTGTATTTTGTAGAATATATTGGCATGCTAGAGCCTGGTACAAATCACCTTGTTGTGTTTGTCGCTGAGCAGCTGAACTGGAGCGGTTGACTCATGTATTACATCAAGAATACGTATGTGTGGTGTTAATCGTTAAATAACTGGTGTTGGCACTTCAGTGCAGGATGTGTAGCCTCAGCCTGCTCTTCAATAATGATAATAACAATAATAATAATAATAATAATAATAATAATAATAATAATAATAATTGTACTGTGGCAGCTCCAATACAGGCCGACCACTTCTTCTAGTCATTGTTGTGTTGGTCATAATCCTCTACGTGTGTTGTGTCGTCTCTCTCAGGGTCTGTAGTGAAGCTCTGGCCTACTTCATCAGTCTGACCTCAGAGAGCCACCGAGAGGCTTGGAACAGCCTGCTGATGCTGCTGCTCACCAGGACGCTACGGCTGCCCGATGACAAGGCAGGAACGCACACACGCACACACAGATATACTGCAGATGAGTATGTAAAGAGTGTGACCAAGGCAGGGCAGGACCGGTTCAGGATTCAAACCTATACTTGCAAACATTACAAAGTTCTGGATCATAACTATGCGATTAAATCTGAACCAAGATCAGAAATTAAAGAGACGCCTGAGGCAAAAAAAAAACATGGAAAGTTGATAAAATGTCCGTTAGTTAAAAATGAAAGTGCGTGCGACCTTTGTAACTCTTTTATATTCCTTTTCTATTTATTTATTTATTTATATGTTTGTGATTACAAACACTTTTCTGAGCTGTCAGCTATGAATCACACACTCTTTGTGCGAGCGCATGATTCACTGATGAATCATGGCAGCCCATGACTCCGGGTTTCTTTCCAGGGCATTCTGGGCCAAAACTATAGCAGTTTTTCTCCAGAAAACAACCCAGCATGCAGTTCGAAGCAGCAGGAAATGTTGGCGCCACGCAGCCAGCTTTGGGAGAAAATGCCAACACCACACAAACCACAGCATCAACAAAAATGATAACAGTATTGTTAAAGTGGCTGGCAGCATTCTTTTGTTCAAGGCCTGCTGTGAATTTTAGGAAAATTGTTAAAACAAATCTTAGTGCTACAAATTGTGTTTATCTGCCTGAATGCAATTTCATAATTCAATGAAATTGCTCCTAAAAGCAGTAAAATATAGCAAAAACATACATCGGTGAGGACAACAGTGACCTCTCGACACATTAATTTAACGCCCTGCTGTGAACTCTTTGGCCTCCCAGCAGCGCCCACACATCCCAGAGCAGCCGCCCTTCCTTTCTCTGGCGTGTATATTCTAAATATTTCCAAGTAAACTAGTTATAAACAAGTATCTTTGGCAAATACTTGGGTTAGCAGGGATTAAAGCACATACAAAATGTCACTTGGTTGAATCATGTGAATCTGTCCTTCTTTTCCAGTTCAAGCCCCACGCTTCCTGCTACTACCCCCACCTGTGTGAAATGATGCAGTTTGACCTGATCCCTGAGCTGCGGGCCGTCCTCAGGCGCTTTTTCCTGCGCATCGGCTCCGTCTTCCACATCGCCGCTCCCGAGGGGGCGCCTGCCCGGACTCCCACATCCTAGAATGGGTGGGTGCGGGGTCAGGTGGAGGTACGGATGCAGAAATGGAGATGACGGTGGACAGTGATGAGTAGATCACAGGTGGACACATAAAGAGACTTCTTTTGGACTGGAACAGATTTACAGAGGGGCTGCCATGTCAGCAGGAAGATGACAAAGACTGTAGCTTTTCTGTCTCAGTTCAGGACTCTGCATTAAAGTGTTGAGCTTTTCTACAGCACTCAGCTTGTAGAAAAGTCTTTACCCTGTCCTTCCTCCCTTCTTTCTCTCGGGGATGAACAGCACTGTGACCAGCACTCTCTGCTGACTGTAGTCATTCATCATCCCCCTGACTCTCATCTCAAACTGTAATGACTAGAAAAGAACTGTAAACAAATAATTTATTGATATTGTTGCAAACCCTGTACCTGATTTTGATGGATTGTTTTTCTGTTTGTTTTTTTTTAATACTTGACAAAAAAAAGTATATCTACATGCTAAAAGCAAATGATACCATAGAATTTGATGAACCTTAAATCTGCCCTTTGCGAACATCTCTTTCGGCCACCTGTGCCTGTTAGAAAACGATGACACCATCAGTGTCGCCCTTGTTGTGAGTTTGGTGATCGAATCAAAATGTAATATCTGAACCCTCATGTATCAATGCCCATCCCAAAGCATTGTTTGTCACTTTAATGTTTAGGTTCCCTCTTTTGTCTGTGTTGTTCGGTAGCGGGCTGTTGCCATTGTTAAAGAGACTCTCAGCTGCAGGTGAAAACAATCTGCATCTCTTATCAAAGATCTAATGTGGCTTCGTTGGTGAAGTCTCTGCTCTGTCACACAACCATCCTGTCATCTTCATCACTTCTCGCCTGTCAAGGAGATTTTACTTATTTATTTTGCTCACTTGCTTTAATTTGTTTTATGATCATTTTTTTTCAGGATGATTGCTGGTTTACAATGAAAGGTTGGTTGAAAGACTGGCTACTTCCCTCTGTCATGCATTCCCGCGTGTGTTGACGCAGTAAGCCTTACACTGAAGGACTTAACATGGAGTCAGCTCCACCTGGCTTTAGAATTACAGCTGGCTTATAAAACCTTCCACTAATCCATCAATTGGCCCTATAAGGTGACACAGTGGTTGTCTATTTCCCACACTCTTTTTGCACATCTGTTACCGACAGTTTGTTCATGTATTAACGCCACCCAGTGTACCAACTTGCTCTGGATGGTTGGGATACCCATCAGTGTTGTGTCACATTCAAGAGTAGAGTTCAACCGCAGAATGGTTCAGGAACGGAGCGAAACCAAAACTCGCGTCTACAGAGATACTGGAGTCTCTGCATCCTGGGTCCTTCATAGTTAATTCCATGCCTTTTTTTTTAAAAAGAAGGATGTATGTAATTATTTAAAGTGCATTTAAATATTTTTTGAGAAGCATTCCTTCCCTCGCAACTATGGATGTCTACTTTTCTTCCCTAAAGCTAGGGAACATATAAATATATATATACAGTAAATGAAAAAAATGCAGACTGTAAAGTTTTCAATGTAAGATACATAGAAATGAAAGTGCTATACGGTTCTATACATAATATTGTGATGTAATCTTCCAAGCATTTGGTGAAGTAATCAATAAACCTGAATTCTGATCCACTCCGGTGTCTATTGATTCAGTTCTAAAGTGGTTTAGAGCTTTCTCACAGTGAACCTGGTGACCTGACACACACAGGTGGTGCTGATGATATTAATAACCGCTGCTGTCATTAGATACACCTGTGCTTTCCCGGCTATGACGAGACAAAATGTGATTTGTCGCCGGAGGGCACTAACGCCTTGCATGTTTGCTGACGCCTTCAACCTTCACTCTCTTTAACCAAACACCTGCCTCAGTGTGTGACCCTCATAGTTGTGTTCAGAATAAGTCACTTAATGTCTGTTTGATGGTGTGGAGGAGCCCCAGTGCTCCGATATAAAGACGTCCACAGGGAGGCGCTGTGCTCAAAGCGGTGGTCGGCCTGGCGCGCGCTACATTTGGGGGTAACAAAGGTTACCATGGAGACCTCTCACATCCTTTGTTTTGGCAAGTAAAGTGGAAAGCTGCTTAACAGCTGCTACATGAAGCCCTGTTTAAACAAATTAATCCATAAATCAGTAACTAGACGGGCAAACAACGAGGAACTATCAACTTAAATAATTCATGTAGGGGGTCAGACGCCCCAGCGAACATGAACTAGCTCCCTGTTAGCGCCGCTGGAGCTAGCTGGAGCTTCCTGGCAGCTTCCTGGCAGCTAGCCGGTCCAGATAGCTCTCTTATCTCCGGTGAGGAGACGACATTTGTCTCCCTAATGTGCTTGTAACGCCGGGGGAAGCTGTCATCTGCCGGGGCCGGACTGAGCGGAGTCGGGCTGGTGAAGTTACGTAGAGAGCGTAGCTGTGGGCGGATCTGTGGTGGCCAGTAGCTGGCTGGCTGAGCTCCGTCGGCGTTAGCCAGACAGGCTAGCAATGACGGATCGGATTATCCCTGCCGGGGTTTGGATCGAGAGCCAGCAGACATGATTTTATGGAGACCACCCTACAAGTAAGAGTTTCTTGCTCAGTCTGCGAATGTGCCCCTAATGCCTGTGGTGGTTGTGTTGGTGAGATAATGAGAGGAATAAGGGTGGAGAGGGAGGATTTTCTCTGAATCCAGCAGAGGAAGGAGCTCGACAGATCTGGAAGAAAGCGTTACCATCACCGTGTTTCCTGCTGGCTTTCCCCCGTCAATCCCCCCTCTGTTTAATGCAAAGCGTACTCGCTAACTGCAGTGAATGATTTTACCTCTGTACATACACATTTGTGGGTGTAACAGTGTACGAATATGCGACTACAGCAGGACTGTGTGTGTGTGTGACAGCCATCTTCAGCTGCCTACATGTTCAGGAGCTGCCTTCAGTAAGGATGGTGCAGGCGGAGCTGAGTCTGCCTGTAAGGCTTTAAAATCACTTCTGTAAGACTGATTGTTGGTGTGGTGAAGTGTCTGTGGGGCTGGAGCAGAGGGTGTTGTCGCTGGGTGGCATTTTTTTTTTTTATGTGATTAAAGGTCTTAGCCCAGTGTTTATGACTGGCTGGCCTGTGCTGCCTTCAAGGGCTCCTGCTAAGCCTGTTCACCCGTCTGTAAATTCAATTTGTGAAGCGTGCTCTTTATTGGAAATACCTGAGTGTTTGTTGAATAAAGCAACAAGGCTCAGAGCTAATTTGAACTGCAGTGAGAGGCGTTTTCTATTTGAAATAAGCTCTGTGGCAGATAAAATGTGAACAAAGGCTGACATCGACAAATTAAATGTGATTATTTGTTTCTGTAACAGTTCTCCACAGTGTTTGTGAGGGTGTAGTGTTGGCCGGTCCTGGGTTGTATCCGTAGATTAGCATGTGTGCAGTCCCGGGTTTAAAGGCCAGCATAAAGGAGGACTCTCGAAAGATCGTGATCCAGATATTCAGACGTCTCTGAAGGCGTCGGTGTTACGTAATAGAGGAGGGCTGGGCGTGCAGAGAGTGGAGGGGGGCGTAGGAGGATACGTGCAAGCGTACACACTCCTGCACACAAAGTGGCTGTCTTACATTCCTGGATTTTGACAGCTTTTGTGAAGACACAGCGACTGACAGACAGATTCGGGACATTTCGACAGAGAGACACGGTGAACACGCGGAGGATAAACTCCATGTGATTTTATTCAGCACTGCTGGTAAGACGCTATCTGTTCGTATCTTTGTGTCACATCCGAGACGGAGATGAAAATGTGAATTAATGTTTAATCTGGGGGTTTATATCGAAACACAGATGTGGCTCGCGCGGGCAGCAGCCTACATGCAGAGGCAGCGCAGCGTCGCTGTCGGACCCTGGTTGGTTTATCTGTGAGCTACAGTCCAGACTCCACCGCAATAAACACGAACACAGCCTTCACTTTTGCTTTATTTGAGTTAATATGTGAGCCGCTGTCGCTACAAATGTTGCGTTCAGGTGCGACATTTCGTCGCGACTCGTTGGTGTTCCTGTAGGAGCTGCGTGGTGTTTACATGAGTGCTGGGCTGTTAAAACCCGAGCCACGTGTTGGGAGCGTGGGACCATGTGGCTATTGTAAACACCGCTGCCTTGTGGGTCTTTATGTGCCGTAACAGGCTGTTTCTGGGGTTTTGATCAGGAATCATGGCCCGAATATTCTGCTGAAAGTATGTTTGTGAGAAGTTTTTGGGCATTTTGCTAGTTTGTCCAGGAGCCAGCAGAGACTGTATCGGGCTTCCATTGTGCTGTGAGGAAGAGGAGTTATGTGTTATGTAATGTCACCAGCACTATTTGCATGGAGCTTTCTTTCCATCCACCCCACACTAATTATGAGTCCAGCCACTTATCAGCTTAAATGTCAATATCGTTGTAGGAAAGGTCAGGTTCCCACATGATAACCAGCAGACAGTTAGGGATCATCAGCAGGTCAGGATCCTCCCACATCTTCTTGTGTGCCTGCCTGCCTGCCAGTTAATGGCGAAAGTATGAGAGACTCATGAGTGACAGCAGAAGATGAGGGCTTTGTCAGACAGCTGCTCTCTCACGTTGTCTTTTGTTTCAGGGCCCACTTAAACTCAATTTACTGGCTGTAGCATATTGACATGAATCTTTAATGAAGTACATTTTTACTATACATCACAGCAGTAACATTAAGCTGGTGTGAAAGTGTGTTTTGTAAGAAAAATGGTTGTTTCCCTTTTATAATGATCATTAACCAAAGGACACCAACTATTTATTAATCAATATATCACCAGGATATGGGGGGGAATTGTGTTGACAGACACAAATTGTATATACTATTAATGAACAAATATGTGCTTTTTAAAATGATCTTTCTGTTTCCTGGACTACTTTCTTACTTCTCATTTCAACATATGAATTAGTGCTGCCACTAACAGTTCTGTTCTTAAGCGATGAATCTACAGATTATTTTCTCTATTAATTGATTTGTCAAAAAATGTCAGAAAATAGTGAAAAATGCCTGTCATCATTTCCCCACCTCAAGGAGATATATCCCGATTGCTTGTTTTATTTCACCAACAGTTCAAACTCAAAGATATTCAGTTTACTGTCATATATGACAAAGAAAAGCATCAAATCCTCACGGTTGAGAAGCTGGAACCAGAGAATGTTTGTTATTTCTGCTTGAAAAATGATTAATCAGTCATCAATATAGCATCCAATTTCATTTTCTGTCAATCGACTAATCTTTGCAGCTCTAATATGAATGTATTTGTAGATATAAATATGAAGCTTTTTTACCATAGTAACTCTTCTGTCTTTCAGCAGCTAAATGTTATCCCTTTAGTTTTGACAAGAGTAGTTTAACAATGATTTTATTCACATTATTGAGTTCTTAAATCTGTTTTTATTTATAACACATTCACACACAAACTGTGTTTAACAAAGGTACCGAACATTTGTTCAATCTGCATCTCATACCAGAGTGCTATCAAGGGTTAATCCCTGTGTGTCACACTCAACGCAAGACTGCAATTGTAGTTTCATACATCAATGCTAAACCACAGAATTACTCAAGATATTGTTAATGTTTGCTAACAGAGTGTCCGACTGTGAGTTCGTTAAGAGTTCACTTAAACGCTGGAAATTCATCGACATTGCGAGCACAGGATTTCTTTATTTGGTCATTGAAACGTAATGCAACACCTCATTCTCCGGATGAAGACATTTACAGTCGAGAGGGCCAGCAGTGACAGCCAGCATCTCCTATGAGGTTATCTTCTAATTTATGTTGTATTTCAGAAACCTTTGTTCACTCTTCCTTACTAAAGCAGAGTAGAGTCAGACCAGTATTAAACCCTGAATGGAAGCAGTGGTGTAAGGCCAGCATGGATAATGTGTGTCAGTGCATTCAGACCAACCTCCAGCAGCGATAATGAGATAATAACTTGTTGGATGTCGGAAGTATCAGTGGAAAGTCTGTTTTTTTTATGGAGATTCAAGGGCATGCTTGAGTAGTGTGCAGATCAGTGTGTAAGTAACAGAGACAACCTGGAGCTGAGACAAACAAGGTGCCTAAAAGCTCAGACTGAAGGTCAGAGGTCACTGATTCGGAGATGGTGACTGTCTGCGTGGTCCTTCAAGCCAGACTGTCCATCTGATCTCTCCTCACCTAAACCTCACCTTCCTCACACCACCCCTCCCTTCGTCTCGCCTACTGCCTCTCATCCACTCTCTCTCTCTCACACACACACACACACACACACATTCGCTCTACTGTTGTCTCATTAATATCATTGCCATCTGCTCCATATGTAACAGCCCAATTAGAGAGATGCACTTTGACCCTACCTGTCCAAATTTAATTTGAAAGTCCCCACACACTTCTCTTTCCTCACACAGACACGTGCACACACACACACACACACACACACACACACACATATATATAATCACAGCATGCTTATAGGCTGTCCAGACTTTGACCTTTCATTGTTGTCTCTCTACAGGGCCTGAGCTGATTTGTCAGCCTTGTATAGGTTTGGTTTTCACCCCCCAAGTGTCCTCTGGATATCAGCTGACCATGGTGGTCTGAGCAGAGGAAGCACAGGAGAAAGCCTGGTCTCACAGTGTGTGTTCGCTCTAACACAGCAGGGCTCGACCAAGAGAGGAGCAGAGACGGACCGGAGCAAAGAGAAAAAGCATATTTGAACACAAAATGGCTCATAACAGAGAACTGGTGATTTACTACATAAACTATAAACTCTCCCAGAGAAACTATCCTCTCAACCACATGGGACTCATAGAGCCTCCGAACAGGACTGATGGGGGGGAGGCAGGGTTGGGAGAGGAACAGCGGGTAGCGACGCACGCCAACGGGACTTTTAACGGCACGAGTCCCGGGACCCCCCCAGCGTCCCCGCTGCAGCAGCAACGGTTGCCGTCAACGACGAGCCTGGACGCGGTGAAAGAGGCCCTCCGGGACTCGACCAACGAGTTCGAGCTGCGATACGCCCGCGCCTTCAGCGATCTGCACAACCAGCTGCACATCACGCCGGCCACGGCCTACCAAAGCTTCGAGAACGTGATGGATGAGGTGTTCCGGGACGGCGTCAACTGGGGCCGCATCGTAGGGCTTTTTGCTTTTGGCGGGGCGCTGTGCGTCGAGTGCGTGGAGAAGGAGATGAGTCCGCTGGTGGGCAGGATCATAGAGTGGATGACGGTCTACCTGGACAACCGCATTCAGCCCTGGATCGAGAGCCAAGGAGGATGGGTGAGTCTCTCTCACACACACACGCGCACACAGTAACACACAAACATACACAAAGAAGAGTGTGTCTAAGTGCTTGTGGTGTGATGCTGTTTGCTTGTATAGCCCCTTTCATACCCTTCAACATTACTGGGTTCAATTATATGGGTAAGGTAAGCTGAGGTCGCCTGTATGGAAAATTTCCATGTTGACACTTTTTCTACGCGCCACAGCTGGCAGCAACACTGGAGGACAGTTGGAAAATAAGGATAAGTCCTGTCCTTATTTTTCCAACTAGTTCTGGAAAATTCTTATGAATGCTAATGGCTTGATATGACAGTGTTTTTGGTTGTATGTTCAGATTTGTTAAAGTGTGTTGGTACATTGTATGCACCATGTGCCTGTTGGTCAGCTGTGTTTCTGAACAGTGACTGCCTGGCCTCCAGTGACACTGTATCGCTGGTAGTGAGTTGTATGTCACAAATCCAGAGCATAGTTTTTATTCCATCATACATGTTGTGACTTGGCTTATGCTGATGGGCCCAGATAAGCCAGCATGCTAACATTTCAGCTGTATCAGCCTCCATGAGATTGTGACATAGTGGGGGGTTGGGGTGGGGTTGGATTCTGCGACCAGCGGAGGAGAGAAGACTTTAGATTAGATACAACACAGAAGACCTAGATAACGGGCAGAACACACATGGTATAAAAAAACCCTGTCTGTGCTTAAAAACCGTAAAAACAGAGTGTTTGTGTGGTCAGCAGCTGGTTCAGCTGTTCTCTCATTGATCAGCAGCATTGAGCTCAATGAGCTGAATCGAAGTGGGAGCTTAACAGGCTACATCAGGGCTTTGTAGCTCTCTGCAGCGTGCCTGCCTTGGGATCGAAGTTCTCTCATCACAGGGCGGGATGAAGTCCAGGGCTTTTACAGATAGCCCTTTGTTTTACTCCGGTCAGTTGATTGGCTCTGTGCTTTGCTTCTTTTTTTTTTCTTCTTCCACTATCTGTCCATGTTTTCTCCCCTGCCCTGTTCTCTCTTCTGTTATGTTCTTCTCCAAGGCAGCTGCGTGCAGATGAAAGCTCAGTTCTTTTGTTTTTTTTCTGGGGTTAGCTGGAAAGTGGGCCGTCCTGGTACTGACAATCCCAGTGTGTGTCGCGCTCGTGAACACTTCCAGGACAGTTAAGGTCAGCGCTTTTCCTTTGTGCTGGCCATTTGATGATATGAAGGAGAGCTGGAGCGAGGGGAGGGGCTGTTTATATTTGCTCCAGCGCTGTACCATGCCAGGTCGAAGGTCGATCCTATGGAAACTGACATCCCATTGGTTTAACAGCGTTCCTAGACGAAAATCCCATTGGACAGACAGTGGCTTTGCTGTTGTTTGCACTGCAGACCTAGAATTTATTTATTTATTTCAATGTTGGACTGAAACCTGGAGATAACAGGGAGGATGAGGGGGATAGCGAGGATGAGGTTATGGAAACAGGTGACAGGATATGATATGTGAAAATAAAGGCTAACGCTTTGCAACATACTGATGTTAGTTGTTCCTTTGTTAAAGGGGTGCTGCAGCGTCCTCCTTACCAGCTCCCGGAGGTTTGTCCCATTAATACACTACCAAACCCTCTCTGCTGCTGATGTTTTTAGCAAATTTAGCAAATTCAGAGCCGCTAGCATGGCTGTAGACTCTTAGTCTTGTTGGTTCTGTGTAAGTTCACAGGTTCCCAGGAGCTAAAAAAACACAGACAGATGATGGGACAATAATTATTGCTTTATATTGTTATCATTGTGTCCTGATCCCTAAACAGCTGTTTGTAGAGATTCAGTACAAACTGGAGGCACGTTCAGGGTGAAAATAGACCAACCATGAAGAGGCTGATCTAATGGTTAATCTAATTTCTCATCCTGACCACTAATAAATGTTTTTACCATGACTGCTGTCAACACAGTGTAATCAACACATCTGCCATGTGTGGTTGATCTCCATGATCTCACGTAGTCAAAATTATCCAGGCACCCACACGCACTCCCTCAAACACATTTACACATTTGTGAGACAGTTTGCTTAGCGACACGTTGAACTAACAACATCAGTTAGCATGCTGTAGCTGCTTGTGTGCGGCCTGCATGTCAGTGTAACCTAGACTTGGAGAAGTGAATGAATTCATCTGAAATGTTGAATGGATCAGCATGTTGAGAACATCCACTGGAATGGTTTCACTTCTCCTTCTGCTGGTTAACATTGTCTTGAGCACATGATGCCACTTCCTTCCCTACCAAGCTTTGTATCATTCACTTTCATTCTGTTGTTGATACAGTCGCCCGTTGCATTAGCTTGATATGTGTCCCGTTTTGGTTCTTCAGAAGTTGACACACTTGTCGCAGGGGTAGTCCTGAGCTGCAGCGGCAAACTAAAATATACAATTCAGTAGGTGGTTTACCGCTAAAGTCTTATCATTTCTTCCCATCACTCTATTGCTTTTCCCCTCTTTGTTACAATATCATTACCTTCTCTTTTTTGTGGTGTGTCTGTTCAAAAGCAACCTACACTTTCCCTGAAATGAGTGTCAGAGTAAACCCACGTGAGACTTTGTTGTTTTTCTTTCTTCCTGTCTTTTATTTCCTTCTTTCTTCCTTCCTTCCTTCCCTCCCCTGACGCCTCATCGCAGGGATGAAGCACAGAGCCGTTGGCAGATGTGGGATCCTGAGTATAGCTGTGAGGCAGGTGTGCCCTCAGTGTTAGCTGATGAAATATTAGTCTGCTCTAAGCAGCAGCAAGGTCACTTTCTCTCTCGCTTTCTCTCTCTCTCTCTCTCCTTTTCACTTTCAATCACTCCGTCTCGTGATCTTATTGTTGCTTCCCAAGTGTTTTCATATTTTCTGTATGGGAGGATTGTGACAAAAAAAAATGAGGAAACGGACAGTTTGTTTGTAGGAGATAGTCCAACAACAGAAATGTGATTTAAATGGATGATGTAAGTCAACCTTTTGAAGCTGATCTTCAGGTTAAGTGCTCAGTGTTGGCTTAATTTGAGCTCAGGGGTGTTTCCCAAAAGTTGGGAAGTTACAGTATTTGTGGTTGTCTAAGCTTCATTATCTGACACTTGGGAAAGACTCCAAAACAGCATTGAATTCAAAAGCTAACACCTTATGAGGTAAGCAGTCATTTTTTCCAATATTACTGCACATGAAGGCATCATTCTGTTTACAGCTGAGACAAAAAAAAAAAATTACCAACTAGTTTGACAATCGATTAATTGTTTCAGTCATTTTTCAAGCCAAATGCCGAACATGCTCCCGCTTCATATCATAGTAAACTCAATATCTTTGGGTTTTGGGCAGTTAAAACCAGATAAAGCAAGCTATTTAAATACGTCTCCTTGGGCTGTGGGAAATTATAACTGGCATTTCATTGACAAAAAGGAAAATTAATTATTAGTTTTGCAGCCCTAATTCTGTCAAACTTTAAATCAGTTTGAATTTCATCTGAGTTTTTATTTTTCAATACGTAAATACAAAGAAAAAGTGAGACAGTCTTTTAAAACTTAGGTGACAGTTGAATATTGAAAAGTGAAAGGTGTTTTGCACAATAGAGCAAACTTTGTTCTAATAAAAACTGATAAAGCCTCGGCCTAAATGATCCCCCCGGAGCTTATTTTGGAACCTCCACTGTCCAGGATGCTGAGATATTTGGTAATAGCCTGGGATGTGAGATAAATACGCTTAGCCAGATTCTGAGCCTGTGGTTTTAAAAGAAGCGCAGGAGAAAAACCATATATTGTCAGATAATAAACCTTGGCAGACAGCAGAGGTAGAGACAGTGCCGTCGACCTAATAATGCTGTTTCCAGCAGAGCAGGCGATGGCAGTGATTACTCAGTGGAGATTGAGCCGCCTCAGGGTGGGGGTACGGGGTTATTACCAATTATAGATGAATAATATCTCGACCTGCTACTGGGGGAAACAATGTTTTTTTTCCTTCTGACAGACTAATAAAGGCTAAACTCATTTAGAAGAACCACACTGCCACGGTCTGGGGAAGCTTGGCTGGAGCTGGATGGGGATGAGGGGGGGTTTCAGTAGAGAAACAAGGGAAAAAAAGAGACCATTATCTCAGTTGTTCTGCTTTGTGCTGTTGATGGTCTCGGTAAGGTCAAGGAAAAGTTAACTACAAGAAAAATGTCCTCGAGCAGTCAAAGTCTGTCTATATTGCCTAGTTTTCTTAGCCTATTTTTTTCACCTCTGCCACTTACGGTTGTATACGCTACATGTTGTTATGCCGTGTTCAGCACTTGCACTTGATAAATCTGGTGATATTCTATATTTTTCTTATTGTCAACAACTCCCATGAAATGCCAACGCTAATGAATCGATCCTACTAACAAGTATTGTCTGTGTATATCAAAGCCTGATATACCTTCTTCCTCTGAGCCATAGAGCTCCATTGTTGTCCAAAAACTATTAAAAACACATCAATGAGCCACACTGTTGCACTGGGTGACATGTCCCTTCATCACCATGAACACACACACACACACACACACTGTAGTTCATGTTGACTCAGTCCCACATACACCGTCCTGCTGCCCCAAATAGTCACTAGAGCACCAAATGTGGATTATTCCACGGCTAAAAATAGTCCCTGACAAATTCACCATTTACTCCTGTTTAAGTGACATTTACCAGAAACTACAGTGCCCGGAAATTACTGAGCCTTTTTGAATAATAAAAGTATGTGACCAAAAGATTTACGTCTTCAGTAGGAACCAACAGACTTTGGCCTGAGAGCCACAGACAGGGTAGGGAAGTCGGGAAATATTGACTAACTTATTGTTTGTTTTGGCCTTTTCATGGGTGTTGTTGACAATAACAAACA
>NTHP01000487.1:249001-266360 GCA_003416845.1 Oplegnathus fasciatus | reverse complement strand
GGCTGGCTGTACTGTAAGGGGGGTTAGACACTGAGGCTGTAATTTAAGGCCTATGGAGGGTAAGTCCATTGACTTGTTTTGACAAGGAAAACACCTGAGCTTCCTTTGTGCCATTCTCCCTGGCAGACTTATTTACTCTTTCTCTCTCTCTCCCTCTCCCTCTCCCTCTCTCTCTCTCCCTCTCTCTCTCTCTCCTTCTCCCTCTCTCTCTCTCTCTCTATCTCTCGCTGTAATTAACATGCACATAGGATAGGCAGTTAGATCCACAGAGTCGTCTGTCAGACTACCCTACCGGAGAAGAGAAGGAAATCTCTCCCTTGGGACCTATCCAGCCCGCCTCCATCTCTCTCTCTCTCTCTCTCTCTCTTCCTCTCACCCACCTCCACCCCCCCACCCTTCATCTTCTATACGTCTCTCCCTCTGTTTCTCTCCCGTGTCCTGCCATCTCCTCTGCGTGCACGCCTCCCACCGCCACAGATCGATTTTTGTCCCTTATTTTTCTATCTGTACCTCCCTTCCTCCTCTCCCCTCCTCCTCTATTCATCATTTTTGAGCTCCTTTATTTCCCCTCTCGTCTGCCCTTCCTCCCCTTTCCCTCCTCCTTTTCATCCCTTTCCCGCCATCTCTACATCCATCTATCTCCTGTCTACCTTACAGACTATAGTGGTTAAACATATCACAGAGCAGACATGCTACCACACGCCTCGTCAATCTCGCCGTTAACCCCATGTACCCGTGTTCCAGTGCTTTTTCCCATGTTTGTCAGTTTGTTTATCAAAAACATACGCACACACACTGCGCATCCGTGTTATCGATTCCCTCTGACTTGATCCCTGCTCGCTACCCCCACACCTCCACCCCCACCTGTGCAGCTGCCACCATCCCTTCATCTTCCCCTTCATCCCTCCTTCTCTCCCTCCATCCCATCCTCATCTTCCCTTTATCGCTCATGGCTCGCGTGTGGCTAATTAGCAGAGATGTTTTTTTGTAGCTTTCGGGGTTCCGTTTTCCTCATCGAGCAAAGTTTCCACGAACTGATTGTGTGTTTGTTTGTTATTACAAACAAACACACAACGTGGAATGCGGGTTGTTGTTGTCGTCTCATACATTTGAGCATTTTATTGTATGGTAGCGCGCTGCAGAGAGGAGGGGACGGCGCCAAGTCAGACTGGTCATGTGACTACCTCAAACAAAGGACCTGTGGGCCACATACACACACACAGGAATTTGCTTTACTGGCTTTTTGGTTGTCCCCACAGGTGTGTCGTCACTTGGCAGACAAAGCTGAAAAGGATGCGCTGATCTAAAAGTGACTTTGTCTCATTCTTTAACTTGCGACACATGTAGAACCCACACACGCAGACAATGCTCCCACAAACCCTTTTTTGCATTGGATCAATGGCGGGCACTTTTGCTCGAGCGCCGTCAATAAACACCTCTGTGTGGTGGGCGGCTCTATGCAGATTGATCTCTGAGTGTTCTCATATGAATGTAGCCGCTCAGCCGTGGATGTCTCTGTTGTTTTTGTACGCATGTGTTTAAGCTCATGCCTTAGTTCTTCACGATCTGTGAGATCCAGCATGTGTATGTATATGTGTGTGTGTGTGTGTGTGTGTGTGTACTCAGTGGTGTGTGTCAGAGTCACAGCTTGAAAATGGCAGCAAACAGATTGTGTGATTCAGTTGCCTCCAGCTCCATAACAAGAACATCAGGGAAATGTCACCTGTTTTTAGGTGTGTGTCGGTTGTGTTTATGCGAGTGCGTGAAAATGTGTGTCCTACGTGTTTGTTTGTTTACAGACTGTTGTTTGCCTTTAAGGAGAGGCCAAACCATTCTTGTGTGGATGCCTCACGTTTGAGGAAAATTGGGCTGTTCCATTCATGCAGGATCATCCAGTCTGCCTTTTGCTCTATTTTAGACAAACTGGTGCAAAGGGCATTAGAACCAGTGTGACACACAAAGGCACTCACACCAAAACTTCAGATGTGGATAGATTTGAATGAAGAAAAACTGTGTATTTTGATGCATAGAGTTATTTTAGTTCAGGAAAGAAGCAATCTGACACTCGTCTGATCAGCTCCATATAAGTAATTGCTAGAGCAGGCCTTTGGACAACAACTCCCCAGTGTGTGTGTGTTTACAGTTTCTGTCAGAACATCAGTTGGTCATGTGAAAGATGAGACCTGTAGCCCTGGAGCATCACACACACACACACACACACAGAGGGAAACGCACAGCAGTGGGACATCAATACAGTCTCTAATGACTACATTTGCTGCATTTAGACTGCATCAAAATCTCTCTCTCACACTGGTGTCACAGCAGCGAGACGTCCGTATGTATCATATCCAGACGCTGTTTATGTATACAGGACAGATATCCAGCTGTGTAATAGATGAGTGTGTGTGTGTCTATACTGCCAGCACACTGCAGAGCGTGGAGCTATTAGAGCGGCTTTGCCAGACTGGTAGACATCAGACTTCCACTGTAGTGCACCATTATGTTCCCCCCCCGCCGGAAGTGTCTGGCAACGTGTGGCGGCCAAGAACGAAGAAGACGAGGGTAGAGAGAGGCAGATGCAGATGGCGAGGAAGGAGAACGGGGAGGAAGACGGAGCTAGTGACTCAGCTAGATGAGGATGCAGTATGTAGGTTAATAGGTTACGCTGCATGTATGTTGTGGCTTGTGCGCGGTGTACATTTCTATATGTGCAGCTTACATGTTGTATGAACAGAACTGCTGCATGTTGGTGGAGCAGAGGGAAGACGCTGCATTTTCGTTGCCTACGTGCTGCTCCACTTCTCCGAGGCTTAGTGGTGAAATCAGGTCACAAGCGAGTCTTTCCCCCCTCCCTCCATCTTCCTCTCCATTCTCCCCTCTCCTGTCTTGTTGCCCCCTCGTTTTTTTACCTCTCTGTTCCAGCCCACATCCCTACCCTTTCCCCTGCGACAGATTCTTTTTCATTTCTTCCCTCTTCTGTTTTCATGCAGCCGAGTGCAAAGCCGAAGCATCTGCCTGCATCCCTCTCGTCTCTGATTGCATTTCATCCCTCTCCATCCTTCTCTCTCTATCTGTCTCTTCCCTGCTCTCCCCTCTCTGTTTCTCTCTCTATGCTCATATCTGTGATCAGATTATGAGGCATATCATGGGATTAGTGAGTCTCATGGCATGTATTAAAGTGGGAGAGCTGAGGGATGGATAGAGAGGGTTGATGAGTATTTCATGGTAATGCGGCATCCAATCTCATATAGCACAAGGACTAAATGATGATAAAGAGCATCAAGGCCATCATCGTTATATTCATCACGGGCTTGTTTGAATGGCCAAGGGGGTGAAGCAATAACAGCAAAAGTTATCTTGAGTTGCTCTGCAATAAGAGAGAGGAGATAATATAAAAGAGGGAGCAGAAACTGACTTGTGCAGGGCCTATAGATATTCATCCGTGCTGTTTCTTTCATGTCGTCTAACTTTAAGAGAATGTACAGTAAGTGATGGGAAGTGTAGTTTCAAGGAAATCTGTCAGCGAGCCTCACTGCTGCCACTTGCTCCTCTCTCCACATGCTTTTCTCCTCGTGGGTTTCCCCCTTTTCAGTTTCCAGTCATTTTCATCAGCCTTTTTTCTTCCCTGCAGCCGTCTTCACCCTTGTTCTTTTGTTCTAGTTTCCTCCCATTTTTCATCATGCATTCCTGCTTGTCTCGGTGTCTTTCGCTCTGTCTCAGTCTCACTGTTTCCTCTCTACGCTTCTGTTTCTCTGTCTTCCAGACAGATGGCAGGTCTCGGGGTCATGGTGAGGTGTCTGGGTGGGGTGATGGCCTACAGGGTGGAGGGCTATACTGCAGTCAGAGAGAATCCCTGTCTTCTTTGCTTCAGCTGCCTCTCTCTGTTCTCCTTCTCTGTCTTTACACTTTCCTAAACATGTGCTCTCTCTGCCAGACGTACACACACAGTCCTGAGTCCTTGGCCTTCCTGCTGTGCCTCAGCAGTGTATACATATATATGTGTGTGTGTGTGTTTGCTGACAGAATGGGGTTTTGTGGAGAGAGACAGCCCCCAGAGTGGGGCAGGGAACAGATTGGAGTCTGAGCCTCCATGTCCTGACTCATTAATCTCCTCTTTAATTCATGGTCTCACCGCCGGCTCAACACGTGCGCATACGCGCACTCGCGCAAGGACACACACAAAGCCAGCTCCGACGTCCAAAAGGAGACGAAAGGAGTACATACAGACACACTGATGCTGGCACAAACACCAGCAAGTGTCACCACTGAGGGGAGGTTTAATGATTCAATTTCCTCATTTTTCTCGCTTCCTTTCTGCAGCTTGGAAATGATTCATCACACTTTAAACCAGCTCTGTTGTCCCCCCCCCACACCACCCCTTCAACGCCAGCATTGGTCTCATGCTTAAGGTGGCATTGATCTAGCCAAGAATGTGAACTGCGTGTACTGTTGTGCTGTGAAGTTGCTCATTTTCGTTCCTGGGACTAATTGGAGCCGTTTTTGATAGGTCTGCCTACTGGCTGAACTCCAGTTTTCCACAAGGGTCACGCAGAGCAAGAATGAAGAAAGGCTGACAAATTATTATCACTCCACTTTCTCTCAAACTCTCCCACTTGACCCTAAACTTGTTTCAAAGCTGTGACAGTAGAGCTGCTGCCTGTCAGCTTGTTGTTTAAAATCTCGTGTTTTCTTTTTCCTGGCAGTGCATCGGAAAAATAAGTAGAGGGGAACCCCGTCCAGTGCAGAAAGAACCCAATTTATTCAAGCTTAAATTATAGAGAAGCTATATAAGCAATGGAAGAAGAACTTCAGCTATATGAAACATGCACATTTTAAGCAACACGATTCGAATGGATGCATTCCTCTTCAGGCATCAGCAAGTGTAATATGTATTTTTCATATTTTCCTGTCAATGGGGCTGCCTTTTCATCTTCTTGGCTGTTAGCTTGAGCCGTCTGTCTTTTTGGATCGTACTTGATTCCCACTTTCCTTGTACTTTGCCTTGACTTTGACCCTCTTAGTATTATTCAGCATCTGCTCTCGTCACTTGCTCAAGTAGAATCCGGAGACCATGAGTTACCCTACTTGCTCGTAAAAGGGCATCAAGTAAACGCCTGAGTTTTAAGATCTGACTGAGGGTTTCTGTGCTCAGTGCTTAGCTCTACAGTTATTCCTACCTATCCCGGTCATATGGGATCTTTCGCAGCCGGCCTGACTCCTTTGCTCCTGAAAATGCCTTGGAAATTGTAAGGATGAAAAAGGGGTGGAAGGGCTTGAGGAGGAGCAGGAAGAGATGGAACTCGTGGACATGATGAGGACGGAGGAACAGGCACTCACATTGTTGGATTTTTTTTTTTTTTTTACTGGACACAGATTTGATGCTGTAAAGATAGAAACTGACATCATGCAGCCACTAGGCCACTAGAATGATAAAAGTACTCGTGGTAATAATGAATACAGTAATTGTAATCATATGATGGTGATGACAGTCTTGATAAGGATGAAGGTTATGCTGCATTTTAATGATGACATGTAAGTCTTTACAGTGCGTCTGTCCTCAGGTGGTTTATCTGAACCTTGGAAGTTAATCTGCTGTGTTTTTTTGATCTTGCCGAGTCACTGTGATCCTGTGATCCGCTCATGGACTGTTTTTCACAATGTAAGGCAGAGGTCACGGCACACACATCAGTCACTCACTGTACTTGGAAACTTTACACTCACTCTCTTCTTGTATGACATCATCTTATTTCACCAGCCAGAGCATCGTGACACCTCCCCGTGTTGCTCTGTAAACAGTATTTCATCAGTCATACAGATCCAACAGTTACCTAATAAACAAAAACACATGATGTGGTCCACGCTGTACTCTCGGCCTAGGGACACTGCAGTGTACGTGTGTGTGTGTGCACAAGGCCATGCGGTGTTCGCGTGCACACATCCCAAGTGTTGCAACTTGCAGGAAGTGTTGCTCAGCTACGGCTGGGACAGATGACGTTTTTAAGCGAATAAGAGACAGCTTCCTCTCCTTGTGACTTGAGGACCATCCGGCTTTGGGTCACTGGCTTTTTGTGAACTCTCGAACTGTGATCCTGCTTCTCTTTTCCTACCTCACCTCATGTGTTCAGGTCCTTTGCCCTCTCACTTCTGGGTTTCTAATCCATTTCGTTGAAGGCCTCTCCCTCCACAGGAGATGAAGTCTAGAAGTCAAACGGACTTCCGTACATTCCTTTCTGGCCATTCATTGACTGACTGTGCGGATGTGGCCTTTATTGTGACTCAGCACACTCATTCACTCACGCAGACACAGATATACAGATATACCTTCATAGCACAGACAATAGGGAATTCAAAACATGCTCATGATAGTTTGGAGTTGTGTGTGTCAGATTCTGCTTCAGTTCAAGTCTAAGAGCCAGAATCAAAGAGCAGAATCAAATGTTTTTAAAAAGCTAAACACACCAAACACTGCTCTCACCTCTCTGTCTCGTCACAGAAAAGTGCCGCCTTTATTGATTGATTTTGTTTGTTTGTCTCTTTCCCACAATGCCCGGTTGCCCACAGAGCATGACCTCCTACAGTTCCAGTAACTATGCTCTCATTTGTCCCCTCTCTCTGGATGGGACTGGTTTAAAGCTGGTTGATCTAGATTGTTGTTGTCAAGTCATTGCTATTCAGAGGGAGTGTTGCACACACACACACACACACACACACTCAAAGCCGCCCTTATGTGTAAGAGCGTATGTGTGTGTTCAAGAGGAAGAACCTTTGTCAGCTTTCTATCACAGAAGAGAACTTTCCAGTTAGCGACACTGAACCCTCTGGATTCATGTCTGCACATGAATGGGACCTTCAGCTTCCTGTCCAGCGTCAGCACAGCCTCAGTGTCTCTCGACCAGTTTCCAGCCGCCGCTTGTGGCCAGTGTGGCCTGAACATCATGTGCTCTGTGGTTTGCTAGAAAGCGGTCCTTGTCTGTTGAAAGCGAGCTGTCTAGATCAGATGTTGCACACAGAGGCGGAAGAGAAACCTGTTCATCAGTTGTATTGAGGGTTGTGCTCACATGTACAGAACTTTAAAATGTTAAACCCAATGACATAAATATCAGAAATGCAACTAATGATTATTCTTGTTTTTTTCTAAACAGTTCATCTTTTGGCCTATAAGTTCCAGCTTACTATTTACACTTAATACACTAAGAGGATCTACTGGGATCAGTTTTGCTCTTCACATGAGATGTTGTGTCTCTTTGAATGTATTACGAAGAAAAGGAGAATGGGAGGCCTCAATACGTTCATCTTCATCATAAACATCATGAAGATCCTCTTCCTATTGCTTCATAAGTCTTTCAATATTATGTCCTTTATAGCTCTGCAAGCTGCTGTTTCTAAATTACCTCAAACATATCTTTGACATTTCTGTTCTGCAATTTTCTGTTGACACACACGCCGATACATTACATCATGATAAGCTAAGACTGGCCGTTATATCTGCACCGATCGGGTTCTAGTCTTAAGATTGCCTCCTCTATCCAGTTAATGGTCCAAAACCCACAAGTATTCACAAAAATATAAAAATCCTCACATTTGAGAATCTGGAACCAGCAAATATTTTGCATTTTTGCTTGATAAATTACGTAAATTCATCAATTATCAAAATTGTTGTCGACTTATTTTGTCAATCAATCGACTATAATTGTACCAATCACTGAAAAAAGTTTGTTTGTGTTGTGTCAACATTTTAATTTTCTGAAATACTTCAGGACATAAACAAATATTCCTGTATCTGCTGACACAGCCACAGATTGCACAAACGATTGCTAATATTAACATAATGTACTTTTTCGAAGTGTCCCCAGGTTATTGAATTTCAATTCATCTCCAGCCCTATTTTGCCTAAAAGGAGAAGGATGTGAGGTGTTAATCAACGTCTGTGTGTGTCTGTGTGTGTCTGTGTGTGTCTGTGTTTGTCTGTGTGTGTCGCGGTCGGGGGGTTTCACAATCAGGGGATTTGAGTGTTGCAGCTTGTTATGGTGCAACACCGGAGCAACCGACAAGTCAGAGCTGATGAATGGGAAGCTGCTGCTAATGATCGTTAAAATGCTCCTTTCTCCACATGTAGTATTGGGCCATTTATCAGCCACAGGATGGACCTACAGGCCCAGACACACTCGCACACATCACACACGCTAATCAGCTGCTTTCCGGTAGCCGTGGCAACCAACTGCAGAATCCTTCCCTGTGCCCCTTCACTATTTCTCTCCCTCTCTCTCTGTCTCTCTTATATCCAACCTTTTGCTTTCATGAGCTAATCCTTCCCTCATCCTTTTTTTCCCTCCCCGGCTAACGAAGAAAGAGAAAGTTAAAGACATAGAAAAGCAGAAAAAAAACACAGAGACCTGAAAGCGCTCTGCAGGCCGCTGCCTAGCACCTGATTTCCTCTGGGAACGGAGGAGAGATAAAGAAATGAAGGCGTGACCGTGTGAAAGGGGAAGAGAAAGGGAGAGAGTAGATAAAGACTGGGTTTACCTGCCAGGTGGAACTAGGGGAGATTGAGCATATCAAACCAACAGTGCTGCCTTGACATGTACATAGTGAGCTGACTGGTAATGCTGGTAAAGGAATAAAACAGGGGCCCCTCAGGCTTTCTGTTGCTGGCATATTGAAACTCTCACTCCCAAGTGAAGAAATTAAGTTTATAGGCAGAGAGGTAATGAAATAACCGACAGAAAAGCCATTCTTTTTTATTATATTTTGAATTGTGTATAAAAATGGAAAAATAAAGCTCAAGTGGAACTGATGATGCTGAGGGCAAAGGTGGAGCGCAGGAGCTGCAGTACATAGCTGCAGGCGCTGTTGCTAAAGTGACAGGATGATTTATATTTAGATTTTAAATAATGCTCCGACGTGTGACCACAGTGTATCCTGGCACCAGTGTTTTATTTCATCACACCAATGAGCCACACTGTTGCACTCACTGTAGTTTATTTTGACTCACATACGCCGTCCTGCTGCCCCAAATATTCACACGAATGCGAATACTCTCCTGTTCGAGCAATGTTTGCAAAAAAACTACAGTGCCCAGCCTTTTAGGAAATGATTTAGCCTTTTAAAGAAATGAATGTGACCTGCTTTGAAGGATTTACATTGTTAGTAGGAAACGATGGGCTTAGGTAGAGAGCCATAGACAGGCTGGGGAGGTTAGAGAGGATGAGAAACTGACTAACATGTTGTTGTTTTTGATCTTTTACATGTGATTTGTTGACAATAACAACAATATAGAATATCACCAGCCTCACCCTTCAAGCCAGTATGTACCCTCTGGTCTATGTGGGCTCTTCCAATTGCGTAAAATGAGCCTGGCTGCTGCAATAAAACCTGTAAGTGCCAGCCCAAACTCTGCTTTAGTAAGCTCAGGTGAAATGTGAGATTTATCCCCTAATGGACACATTTGTGGGGATTCTGGTAGAGGTTGTTTTAACAGCCCTATTTATTTCAGTCGCCTGTTTATGTTTAAATATTCTTATAAAGAGTGTCGATCTTGCATACAGTGATTCTAGACATTAACTGTTGAGATAAGGTATTTTTGAGCAACATTGAAACTGCATTTAATTATTTAACATGTAGAATATTAACATCAGACAAAAGAGAGCTATCACACCCAATAAGACATGAGTGAGGATATAAATATATACGCAAACATGAACAGGTAATGTTCGCCTTTCTACAGCGTTTGAAGGAGCTTTCCCTCCTTGAAACTACCACATGATGAATACACATTGTTTCATCATATGTTTCCTGCCCACTGAACGATCGCATGTCTTGACATGTCTGTTTTACAAGTGTCAGTCACAGTCACAAGATGCTGTAGTTTGTTGTCTACACCCACATTCCTCATATTGTTCTAAAAGATTTCACAGGAAGGGCTAGGCAGTGGTCAGACCTCCCATTGATTAAGAAGGACTTAAAAGCCGCAGTAAAACAGTGACTCATAATACATCATGTACAGTACCGTATTGTCACACTACGTCATTATTTACTTTAGAACCATTTACCAATCCCTCGTGGCTCATTGCAACTGCTTTACTTTAATGCAGCTCGGGCATCATGATGCTTACGAGCAACTTTGCTCCAGCACATATTTCAGCGCAGCCTCTCACAAACACTCTGTGGTCTGGTTCCACTCACTTTGACTGCTGTGTATCCGTCCATGTTGCCATCTGTGTCATAAGTAACATCAATAGTTAACTCTGGTTTTATGGCTCGCAAGAAAGCCATTTTATCTTGTCTGGAAATGTTGCTGTATCAAAGGCCTGGAGGAAGTCAAGGTGAGGTTGAAGACAAATATTTACTTTCCCTTGGCAGCTTCCTCTCAAGCACACAGTCATTAACAAGGCCTTGGTGGAGCGGGTCAGTATATAAGGCCACACTGTTCCAGTGAGTAAGAGACAAGGAATGACGTGGGTTGAAGGTGAAATTCTCCCCTTGAGTGAATTTTGAATGAGTGAAACTTCCAAACCTGCTTCTGTGTTGCACTCAGTTACATGTTTACAAATCCTCATTGACTCAACGCACAAGTGCAGAAGCTTTTCTAGGATGTTTCTTCACTGAGTCTGGCAAGTATTTTACAGTAAAAGTGTGTGTGTATGTGTGTGTGTGTGTGTGTGTGTGTTTATTTAGAGCTAAAACCATGAATGAAAAGAGCTACTGTGAGACCAGCTTGGCCCCGTTACAGCCCACAAATTCCCTTTCAGATCCAAAGAGCAGTGACTGCTTTAGGCAGTGGTCCCAACATGGTTATGGTTATTGTTTCTCTGTAATGTTTATCTCTTTGAGTTCTTTCAGTTTTGGTTACATTTATGGCTATAACTGATGTTATTGTCAAATGGAAAACCTAGTTATGACCTTTGAAACAAACAAACAGCATACAGACGGCAGACAGGAGAGGCTTAAGTGGGCTTGGTTGTATTATTTACCTGATCAGCTTTAAAATGATGAAAACACACAATAAAAGCTGAACCTATCATCAAGCGCACTTTACATATAGCCTAGAATTAATGTTAAATCTAAGGTAGAAAGTGTAGATATACTTCTTTTATTAACAAGTTATTTTTGTCTTTATTTTGAGTTTTCTTTGTGTACTCTATTTGCATTCATTGTTTAGTTTGAAATAACTAGCTTTGCTCTCTATAAAGCCTTAAAAGATCTGGTCACTATTATTCTGCATTTTTCTAATTGTCAGCAAAGTCCATCCCTCAACACCCGATCCTGTCTAGCCCATTGGTTCTTAGTGAAAACTGGTCAAAAATAACATAGTTTCACATTTAAACAAGGCTAAACCATTTCCTAAAACAGCTGGGCACTGCAGTTTTTAACACACATTACTCAAACAGGAGGAAAGTGTGTTTTTGTTGGGGACTATTTTCAGCTGCGGATTCATCCACATTTGGTGCTCTAGTGAGTATTTGGGGCAGCAGGACGGTGGGATTGAATCAAAATAAACTACTGTGTGTGTGTGTGTGTGTGTNATCATAATGGAGGAGCATGTCACCCAGTGCAACAGTGTGGCTCATTGGTGTGTTTTTAACAGTTTTGGGGCAACAGTGGAGCTCTATGACACAGAGGAGGAAGATACATCAGGTTTTAGACGACACTTGTTAGTAGGATCTGCAGTTCTCTTAAAAAAACTTGAAACTAAATCTGACATGCAACTGATGCCGTCACTGTAACTACTTTAACACCATCATATATATATATCTATATATATGTATATGTGTGTGTGTGTGTGTGTTACTGTTGTGATGACACATACTTGAGCTGCCAGTCAGCTTCTGGTTAAGAAATGAGGTCATGAGCGCTGCATCTCGTCCCTTATCTTCCACCAGCACATTAACACCCTTTACATTCTTAGAAATATTAGCCGCAATGCCAAGATTCCTTTCCTCGGAACCTCTGCTGAACATGCAACTGACCTCACAAAGTGTATCACACACACCCCCCCCTCCCACACGTAAGTTATTTAGCAGTCATCCTGTAGCTATGTAGTCCCATTGTTCACGTTTTAGTCTGTATCTGCAGTGGTCCACTGGTGATGGTGATGTCACCACATCAGGCAGCAAGAGAAACTGGGGCGTTAAAGAATCCAGACTCCACAGTTCTGTTATCAAACAGCAATCAGAATGACTTCAAACTCCTGGAATGCCTCAGGAATGACGCCCCTACGCCTCCTCCTCGCTCCTCTACGTCTCCCAAGCCCTTTCTCTCTGTGAGCCACCTCTGATTTGTCACTCCCTCTTCACTTCTTGGTTTTGTTTCATTCATATGCCCATCTGGGGTTTGCTCCAGAAAATGGGTTTAGTGAAAACTTTGGTTTCTCTCGTCTCGGGGTTTTCAGTTCCAGAAACACAAATCACGAACTCAGTTACTCAGTTACTAATAACGAGCTTCTGAGCGTCCCCTCCCCTACAGTCCAGCCTTAGCACCTTAAGGAGCTGTTGGACACCCTGCTTAATTTCCTTATGGATTCAGTCAAAGCTCATTATTCTGCCGAGATTCACCAGGAAAGGAAAATCAAGATGCCGATATTGGATCATTCCCAGAGGACTGTCTTTACTAACGGTACCGCCTTTAAGCACAATCATTTCTTTGAGCAGTGATCTCTTCTCTCACCTACAAATGTTACACATGGTGGATTCACTCTCAGCTCAGAATGAAATGTGTGCATCACCCTTTCTTTTTTTACGAGTTGAAGTTTTCTTTATAACACTGTGGCACTGTAGTAATCCTTGTTTGAATGAGACATTATTGTGTGAAGCTTTACACACACAGCCACACCAATCAATAAGTAACGATCTCATATTTGTCATGGTGTGAACATTCCTGTCATAGACGTATCATATTGGAGATGCTCAGCTGCTCAGAGATTATAACTGAATCAATATATTTAAAACACTAATGTATGATATACAGTCAGATTTCACCACTTGATCATCCATTAAGGAGACCCAGATCTGGTAAAAGGTGAATGAGTGAACTGTGCTGAATAAAACTTCACTTACTGACTCCGACTCTTTTGCTGCTGCTGCTTCAGTGTGTTTTTAAAGATACCCATCACTCATACGCACACATAAATATTTCCATCTCCACCGGATTAAAATGGAGGCCCTGCCCTTTATTTACCCGTTGCCATGGTGAATTGTGTCATTGGAGATGAATTAATGATGTTTTTTAGCCACCATGCACGTGATTAACTCAGGGTGAGGAGTTTCCCATGTCGGGGTTAGTCAGCTCAACAGTTCAGGGTTAGATTCAGAGATTGCTAAATAAGCTTTCTGGAACAGGCCTCAGGTCCCGTAACTCCTTTGCTAATAATACAATAAATTATTACTCTCTGTTTCCAGCAACAACCCTCCCCCTCTTTTGCATTCTTTCTGTGTTTCACTGAGTACTTTTCTGTCCTTTCACTCTCCTCTTTCTGTCTCCTTTCTCAGTGGAGTTTCCAGTAACAGCCCCCCCTTCCATAAATGACCTTCTGTTGAATCCACCTCTGACTAAGAATCAGACTTGTGAATTAGTCATTTTCACATTTGTTCGGATTAAACGCTCGTGATTTGCTCTCAAGAAGGAGCATTGGCCTCACACATCATGTTTACTGAGGTGAAGCTCTGACAGTTTTGAAGGGTGGACAACATGAGCATCATCAGGAGTGAGTCAGTGGGCCACGTCCAGCTCAGCTGCTCTGCTGTTGTGTTTGTATGTGAGATTTGAGCCTGACTGGTGCCTCCTTGTGGCCAGAGATTAAAACTGCGCGCTCTGCAGCTCATTTCCAGGAAATGATTTCAGTGGGCGGCAATGTAGGCTTGGCAATCTGAGGACAACGGTGGGAAAGAATGTCAGCAACAACAACGGTTCTGCAGGGATCTGCTGCAGAAATGATGGGATGCCAGAGAAGGGAGGGGAGGGAAGGTTTGGGGGGGAAATTTTAAAGCGAGAGTTGCCGTGGCCGGGTCCTAACGCTGAATTTAACGTGGGTGTGGATTTTTCCTTTAATCAATGAGATCTTGTTGTTACTGTGCACAGCATGGATGCAGGTGGCTTTTGGGGTTTTTTTGCTGGTTGTGGTGTTGCCTCACCTGTATGATCGCTGCTGATGGAAATTTCCACGTGTGACCGTGTGGGCTCTGTCTACAGTCATTCAGATACCTAGCTGTGGGTGGCACAGCAGATGTCTGCTTGGTTTAGGCCTGGAGACCTTTACAGAAGGGACTCTACCTGCCTCTCTGGCATTTTTTTAATATGGGGAGTTTTTGGGAAGTGTGCATATGTGTGGGTTTTTTTCAGATTTGAATACATCTCACATAGTCAGCAGCAAATACTCTGGTGTTAACCATTTTCTTTCCTTTTTCTCTCTCTTTTTTTTCACGTCTGCCAGGAGCGCTTTGCCGAAATCTTCGGGCAAGACGCGGCGGCAGAGAGCAGGCGGTCTCAGGAGAGTTTCAAGAAGTGGCTGCTGGCGGGGATGACCCTGGTGACCGGGGTCGTGGTGGGCTCGCTCATCGCCCAGAAACGCCTGTGAAGGGAGATACACGACAACTCTCCTAACACTCTTCCCCCCATGACCCCTCGACACCTGCCTCCTTCACCACTCTCAACCTACACACCACAGAAGTTAAAATGAAGGTCCTGTTTGTCTCGTCAGAACTGCTGATGATGTTTACTTTTCCCCCCTGCCTCACAAATCCCACAGTGGACTAAGAATCCTCACATGTTGTTGAACTTTTGAGAAAAAGACAGAGAAGAGAAAGAGTTACTCGTATTCATGTGTTCACCTTATTCCACCCCGATGGTTGTACAGAGACAGACATGTTATCTTTCATTCACTGAACCAATTGTTCCGATTCCTTTCTCCACTGGTTCCTGTATTATTTTCCTGTCTTTATGTTTGTATGTATTAGTTTTAACAAATTTTGGTTTCCCATTTTCCTCCTCAAAAGAGGCTAAACTGATTCCAGTCTTCACAGTTAACCCAAGCCTGTCTGATATCAGTGTGTTGTGGGGCCTGGGCTGCTCTACATGTCTCGTCTTGAAGCTTGTTTTGTTGCTCGTCCCCACAGACAGCTCTACAATAGCTTTGTATGTGCCATATGGAGAGTGAAAGCAGGGGAGGATGTAGCACCTGCCCCTGAACAGCTTCTGTAGTTCCCATTTCCTGCCAGCCATCCTGATCGCCAACACATACAGTATAACATCATAATCCATGACTCCATACGCTGATTTGTTTTGTCGTGCCCTGTCCTTCATGCTTATTGGGTTTTGTATGAATGGTAAATGAAAAGGAGTCCAACAGATTTTAGTTAACAAAACAAGGGAGACCTAATGGAAAGTCCTCTGCTTGTTTGTGTTTGTTGGTGCGTTTGGTTTTGGATTTGTGAACCATTAAAACCCCCCTGCTCCCGCTGATCTGTGCTTCATGGTCATACTTGGCCTTGATTTTATCCTGTTTGTGTTTAGTCAGCCTGCTGAGTGCCAGACCACTGTGTGTGGCAAGTTCTCAGAATCAGTGTAACTGCAGTTCATACGAGCAGGGCGCCGAGGCTCAGACCCTCCATGTTTACTACACAGTAGCTGAAGAATGCAGCAAATACTGTAGCAACACACACAATAGATAGAGCGGCACTCAGACAGTCTTAACAGCCGTAAGGGCTGGATATTTGGATATAAAGTTCTCATTTTGGTGGCACTTTATTTTAACCCCCCCATTTAGCAGTATATAAACATTTAATAAGTAGTTTATATCACTCTGTAATGTAGTTGTAAGCAGGTAAACAGACGTTTTTAAGTTGTGTTTATTTGTGTATTTATCAACAAACTTCTCTGAAGCATCCATGACTGGTGTGTAAACAGTTAACGAGTGATTGATAAGAAAAACACAGTTTTAAACATATTTAACGTTCACAGGCAGGTTTAATGAAGACATGTCGAGCTTGAAGGGTCATTCTCGACCTCAGAAATTGTAAATTCTTCACTCAAGGGCCACTTCCTAGATTTATATCTGAGCTTTCAGTTGCATTTCATGGCCTTCATCAGCAGACCAAGTTCAGTTATTATGGAGAGTGAAGAAGATGCATTTATAAATAGATAAATACGATATTCCATAAGAAGTATATTAATTTAATTAATTAAATTAATTAAAAGGTTTTAATTAATAAATATAATAAAGAAAAACTTCATATTTCATGTTGTGTTAGATTTGTTGTCAGAGCTCTCTGGTGGACAGACTATGTAATGGTGACACAGTTGAGCTCAAACCTGGTTTGGTGTTTCTGTCCTGTAATGTATTGTTACTTTTCAGCCGACTTGTACACAGATGCCAATATATCCGCAAGAAGCTAATATCAGCCGATATATCACCCCGGCCAAGTTATTGATCTAGCTCTAATAACAACTGTGTTGTGTTGTTATTCATTCATTATCTGGTCATACTCCAGTTATAGATGCTAAGTTGTAATTGTTGAAAAAAATACATTAATAAATATCCTTGTATCGTTTTACAGCTGCATTACAGCGTATTATAAACTGTTAATTTATTGTTTATAGAGCTGTAGCTATAAATCGATTGATTGATACGTCAACAACAACAATTTTGATAATGGACTAGTAATTAGCAAGCAAAAACGACAAAAATACTCTGGTTCCAGCTTCTCAAATGTGAGGATTTGCTGCTTTTCTTTTATGTTATATAATCGTAAATTAAATATCTTTGAGTTTCGGGCCGTCGGTCGGACAAAACAAGACATTTGAAAAGTTCACCGTCAGTGCTGGGAAACTGTGACTGACATTTTCTCTGTTTTTTGACATTTTATAGACTAAACGATTGAGTGATAAAAGAAGTAACCTGTAGTTGCAGTTGATATCACGCAATAGGGGGGTTAAAATAAAGTCCGTGATAATTTTGCAATAAAATCCTAATGATGTGCTGCACTTCTCAAACAAAAGACTATTTTTCCCGCTTTTTTCCTCTATGGGCTAATTCAATGATCATTCCTTATTTTTGAACCTTAAGTCAAATTTACATTTCTCAATGACACAGTTCTGCTTCATGTTATCACCAGAGTGAACATCATTGCCTTTTGAAGATTTATGTAGCAAACTGATGAAGCAGCTGTCTTTGAGGAGGCCGTGCAGTTCTGCATCAGATGTTATTTGAGTTAGATTTGATTAGAAATGTGTCATTATGTGTCTGTTTACCATCTGAAGCGAATTAGCAACTGTCAGAGGCTGGAGGACCGTAAAACTACACCCAAACCTTCATATCTCATCTTACACACACTCACTCCAAGTTATCCATGCATTGCTTTCACAGTCC
>NTHP01000487.1:228983-244292 GCA_003416845.1 Oplegnathus fasciatus | reverse complement strand
GGTGATTTTTTGCTGCATTTGGCAGCTGCAGCTGTGTTGCTTTTAGCTGGATTATGTGTTTAACTTCTTCGTGTTTGTCTAATATTATAGTTTGCTCTTCGTTTGTAAAATATGCCGCTCTGCTGTCAGTAGACTAGTCCATGTTTGCGATTGGTCAGATGCTGCAAACACTGCCCCTTTTATGTGAACGCGCTCATGGTTGGCTTGGGAAACCCTGGGTTGACTTACCGAGTTGATAACTAGCGTCGAAGGACCGCTTAGCGGGATTGCCTTTGTTAGGTTAAGTGAAGCCAGATAATGAAAAGATACCCTGGGTATGTTGAACTCGCTTCACAGTACAGGCCTCTGGATTGCAGACTACACCTTTAATGTGCAAACAAAAACAATCTTATAAATCTATTTATGTCTATAATTGAGTTGTAAAAACTTTACTTTCTTAAAACAAATGAAAAAGTGCAGTAAAAGTATTTCAACCTGTTTTTAATTGAAATAAACTTGTTTGAAAATGTTTGTATCTTGAAACATGAAAACAACAAGTCAGATGGCTGCAGTGGAACTATGAAAAATGAAACCTGATTTTATAAAACAGGTTGACATATTCTGAGCTTACTCCAGACAATAAAAGAGTTGGACAGAGACATAAGCAAAACTTTATTATTATTATTATTATTATATGGCTACAACAGGACGGACACAGTTATCACCATGACAGAAGGCTGCAGTGGTTGGAGAGGAGGCCACAGGCTGAGAGCTGAGGAGGCGCAGAGTAAAATGACCCCAGAGATGTTGACAGTGGTTAAGCTCCATCCTTCTAGTGGTTTTGACAGGTATAATGCAACATTCAAATTGAGACTGACTTAAACAGCAGCATCACAGAGTGGAACAAATACATGCTCTGAGGTGACAGGTCCGGACTCTGCGCCGCCTCAGCCACAGTCTCTTTACTTCCACTGGCCCTTCTCATAGTCCCACTTGGCGGAGAAGCCCTCGATGGGGTTGATCCTCATGTCCAACATCCTCTTTAGCTGTTTGGCCTGCCAGTCGTCGTCAAAGGTCCTGGGGCGCTCGGGGTAGACTAGAGGAATAGAGGAATACAGACATATATAGCAGTGCAGTCAATATATTCAAAAACATGCCTATCGACATGATGCTTCACAAAAATAATTAAAGCAGGTGACATTTTATTCTGGTAACAGACCTTTCTCACAGCGGACATTTTGACCTGTCAAACGCTGATGTAACTCGTAGCATTATTAAAGCCTGAAGTCCATTTAGATGCGTCAGTTCTGGGGCTCTGGTGTTGTGCATGCTGGCTAACTGGTTTCGGCTTGCTGGGATACTTAAAAGGACCAGAGCCATCGTTAACGTTGTTACTCACAGCTGTGCTTCTTCTGCTATGACAAGTCAAAATGTCTGCTGTGAAGCCACCTGCATTGTCATTATCAAATTCAGAAGAGATGGGTTTGTCCTCTCAGAGTACAAAGATTTACCGTAGACTCTCTGCCACCAGACCACCAGCCCTGTGAAGCCCAGAAAGATGAAGATGCCCCCCATGACAGTCTTCCACTCTGCCGACGGCTGCTTCATCTCTGGGTAGGTCTGACAGAACGACAGCCGATACACTGCAGGGGGGGCCGGGGCAGGTGAGATGGGTGAGATGGAGGCCAAGAAGAGAAATTAGGGAAGTGTACTGTTAATGCAATATGGAAATATGTCTCCTTTCTCTTGTTGTGTGTTGTGTCTGACATCAGACAGTCTGACTCAGTCTGACTCATCGCAGCCTTAACTTTCAGTTAGTGTTTATCGTTCGATACCTCAGACCTCGTATCTGGTACTTTACTTCCAGCAGGTCGGTCTCAGTCTCAGTGTATCTATTAACATCAGCACTTATAGTCCATGTCCAAATTTCAAACTTTTTGTTAACCACTGCATTCCTCTAACCCTCTCCTGTTTTTGTTCTTGTTTCCCACAAGCCACCAAGCTGTGCATGCCATCTTTCTCATGGCTCTATCGCTGTGAATGCTGCTGTCCTCTCATGTGTTTGTGTGGCCTGCCCTCTTTCCAGGTCTCCATGGTGGAGAGGAGGTGGTCTCCTGGATCCATCCTCTTTACTTTTGTTCTACAATCTACATTTCTGTCATCAAATTGTACGCACTGTGTGTTTTAGGGTGTCGTACGCTGTACAGATTGTAAAGCCCCTTGAGGCAAACTGTGATTTGTGATACTGGGCTTTATAAATAAAAACTGACTTGTCTCGTCACTGTGGTAACATTGATATGCATGCATGAATCCTTAAATTCTTCTGTTGAACGTAGTGAGTGAAACTAGAGGTAGTGATAAACTTTGAATACTTTCGGGTGTCCAGTGGCCCAGCGGCTAACGATAGAGCTTCAATGTCCTGGTTCGATGCTGGCCGGGTGTCATAGCCTCTCTATTTTTCCGCGCTTCCCGTTTGGATCTACTGTCACTATCAAATGAAGGCAAAATGACAAATAGGAGTTCAAATAATGGCTGCAGTATTGCTCCCTCTGCTCTAGCTCATTCTATAAAACTTACAAATGCAAAAGCACAATGTCTGTCAGAAGTCCCCATCAAGAGGTCACATGATCACGCCTGAGGTCCTCCAGTGGAAGAAGTATTCTGATCCTTTTCTTAAGTAAATGTAGCATCTGTAAAAGTTCTGCAATTTAAATTTTACTTAAGTAAAAGTACAAAAGTACCATCAGCAAAATGTACTTTTAGTATCAAAAGTAAAAGTATCCACTATGCAGTCAAAATGTCCTTTCTTTAGTTATATTATTGGATATAATACTTTATTATTGTTACTGATGCAGTAATAGTAGTATTCTAGCTTGTTCATATACTGTTGGGTGATTTCATTTACTGTATGACAATTCATTGTATTTTATATGCCCATCATAGGTTTTTAAAATCTTAAATCTGAATACTCTACTACAGTACAAGTACCTCAGAACTGTACTTACTTTAAGTATAGTACTTCAGTAAATGTACTTAGTTACTTTCCAGCACTGGTTGCCCTGCACTTTTAAATGAATCGTGTGTGTATTATATTAATCTCAGGTGTGTTTAAACTTGTTGTGATGTCTGGGTTTTGTTCTGTACTGTGTTGCCGTCTCAGCCTGAGAGCAACCTACAGGCAATCTTCTCCTCTTTGGTCAGCTGGCTCCAGGGTCCTTTCTCCTTCTGTTTCAGGCTCTTGTCAGTAGCGGTCAGGACATCTTTGTAGGGTCTGTCGGGCAGAGGGGTGTCCAGACGGTCCCAGTACAATGGCTGAGACATGTCTACCGTCTCTGCCACGTCTGGATGGACAGAGACAGGAACGCACAGTCAAGAGAAAATTTTAAAACCCTGGCTCAGAAAATGGCAACATTTTCTCTCATGTGTCCTACACTTGATCAAACACAATAGCCCCAAGGACCATCTGTCTAGGTGGATGTCAAATCATGACGGTACAGCAGCGCCATCTGCTGGTGATAGGCCACGTTAGACAGAGGCCTCCTGTACTGGTACCCTCTGAATGATGGACAAAGGTACATACAATTAACTAAATTAACTGACTAAATTGGTTTATTAAAATCTGGACTCATGCAGCTTAACTTACTACTGACAACATGTGCTGTGTTCTCCAGCTGTGCACCAGCAAACATTCACAATCTTTAACAAGCTTTTTGCAAAAATATGTAGGCCTACATCTAAAGTTGCGTCTAAAAACTGTGGAGCGTCATTTTTGGTAACAGGTGATATCATAATATAGTGCCTGTGATTAAAAACACCAGCCACTGGACCTTATGGAGACATTTAAAAACATCTTTCACAGTTTATCCAGACTGACTCTCCTGCATGAGGAGCTTATCTTCTTCTACTTCAGAGGCACTAAGTTAAATGGCGGATGTGAAAAAAACACATTGGTGTCATGGTACCGTGACCGTGGCTCGCCATCCTCGCGCTGCTGGTGGTCAAGGCAAGTGTCGCGCGCCTCGCCATGAGGCTTCCCACGCGCCCTGCAGTCAGGTGGAGCATCTGTGAAGAGGTCAGCAGTGACAGACACGTGCAAGTTTATTACATATTGCAACAACTCAGGCTTTGCTTTGAAGTACCAGCCGGTAAACATCTTAGAAAGTGCTCTGGCCAGTTATCAGTAGGTATCAAGCTTTCATGCACCCAGAAACAAAAATATAAACGCATAAAATTGACTTTTTTCAATGATCTAAGCTGGATGGAAGAAAACAACTAGAGCTGTAAACAGTCAAATGCTTCAATAGCCTATTTAGGAGTGATAAAGGAGGGGTACTTCTAGATGAAGGTGACTGAAATCAGGTGTTACAGATTTCCAAAAGCACAAAAAGAAATCATTTTTAAACAAATCTTCCTGTGAAATAGTTGTGTTATTCTTTTGGGCTAGTTCCTTGAAATGTGTCTAGTTTTTTATTTTAAAACGACATATTTTTTTAGACTAATTGAGTTCTTGAATGCAGCTTCTGCAATTAGTGCAGCTGACACTAGTGGTGCCTTCAGGTACTGTCGGAAATAATTGAATTATGTATTATTGTAGCTTGTACATCCTCCCATGACATGAACCCTACTTGTCGTGTAATATGTCAGCTAAATAAAAATAATATAATGTAAAATCCACATCATTCCAAATGAAGTGCTGAAGTTTGGCCGACGCTTTTGTCCGAAGTGAATTTTATTATGTGTAGAACATATTGTGTAAAGTATTTTCCACTTTTTTTCACTGTTTCTTTGACTAATAGTCTTGTTTATGTGTACAACAATTAGCTTTGGACAGTACACACGAAGCCCACATACAGAATTATTTTGTTACAAAGTAAATTGTATTGTAAGCAGAACAAAAGCACTGGAACCAGTTGTATTTATGACTCTTAGAAGAGCACTTGAAGGCAGCAGTAACTACAGCCGACAGCTCATTGAGGCAAAAAAGATGAAAATGAGGTTATTTTTGAACTATGGCACACACAAACATGCACGCTCTCATTTACATATAACGATTCTTCTCTAAGTATCTGTTGCCCATTATGTGTTATGTTGCAGTAGTCTAACATTTAATTGGCCTTTGATTCTCTTTCAAAATCAAACAGCGGACATACTTATGTCTGTGTGTTGTTATTCACAACAGTGAATCAGAAGATCTCATTAAGTGCTTTTAAAGGTGGCCTGGATGGATCCCGTCTTCGCCAGTCTGGCCACCTCATTAGCTTTTACTGATGAATACACTGCGATGAAGCAGCCACTAAAACAGAATTCAACTTTGTGACCTTTTGATAGTCGAGATGTGATCTGTGAAAATAAAGAAGTTCTTCCAAAGAATATTATAAATAAGCCAACGCAGCTCCATTATTGACGCTCCAGGCTTTGGGTCACTGAGAGTTACCAGGTGATTTTTGCAGGGAAGCAGACAGATGATCTGTCTGATGATGCAAAATTGTGTCCTAGGTGAAAGTACCAGATGAATATGAGGGTCAGTGATATGCAACAGATCATATTATCAGATCATGTCAGTGCATTGATGTTGGAGAGAGTGGTTCATGTTCATGTCTGTGATTTTAAGCTTCTAATTCATGAGGAATAATGTTTTAATTATGTTTAAACAGTGTCTCTCATATTGCTTTTGTGTTTGTCCTTTCTGCCTGCTTATTACACACACACACACACATACGCAGCCAATGAAAATGGCGGAAATTGGCAGTTAGTCAATGTAAGAGTCCGATCTGACCTTCTGAGAGGGACAGAAGTAAACAGAATCATTTAACCTGTTTTACTAACACATATTTAAAGAGAAATACTTCTTTTAAACACTCTTTGCTCTGAATACTTTTTTTATTGCGTGGAAGGAGCAGTGTCAGCCTTCAATAAGGAATATCATTCAGCCTTCTTGCTGCAGACTTTTCTAACATTGTGAAGAAAGTGTTTTATCTCTGCAGGGTCAAAAATGGCATGGAATTGTATGGAGCAATCTTTTTAAGCTTTTATTCTGGTATAAATATAGAATCATCAGGTTTGACACACTTCATTCTGTCTAAACTAACACAGCTGCTGCACATGCACTTCTACAGATATCTCAGCTCGATCTGTGTCATGGTTTACTTTCTTTTCTGCACGTCCGCCACTCTCCCTAGCTGTGTGGGGTTAAGGGAGGGGGTGTCTGTCCCTCCGTCATCCCCTCAAGTACTCGTTGCCAAACACCATAATAGTCTGTTTATTTGATTCAGCGAATACGGATACTCACGGTAGTCGTAAGAGATTAGGAGATGCAAAAGACCAAATCTTGAGAGAAAAGGGCTGTTAAGGCCTTCTTTCCAGTCTCGTCTCTGCCTTTATCGCCACATAACACTAAGCAGGAACCAACTGGTGGGCGGGTGAGAGAGGCTAAATGGGAGGAAGAGAGAGAGAGAGGGAGGGAGCTTGGAAGGGAGAGAGACCAAACCAGTGCAAGTAAACAATCTAACAAAGCATGTGATAGGACTGGAAGAGTCAGAACGAGAGGGTGGGCTGAGTTTAGCTGCAGATCACAAAGATACTTTCTTTACTCTTATTTCACTCTCATTCACCCTTCTCACTCTCCTCCATGCTCTCATCACAGCTCTTGTGCAGACGGAGCAGAGACGACAGGGTCGCTTTAGGTGAGGTTACATTAGGACACAGACAGGACTATAGTTTACAGTAGGCGGGAAGTGGGAGTGTGTATGAGAAAGTGAGGCGAGTAAGAGAGTAAAGCCAGACAGACACAGAGATAAGTTGCACATTTCAACCTAACTAACGCCTCCACAAGTGCAGGTTGGCACCAGGCCACCATTATACCATAGTGGTCTGGCGGTGAGCCCAGGGGCTGGGTGTGTGGTGCACAAGGCAGCCAGCGTTCACCAACGGCACAGCAGAGACAGGAGGAGAAGGGGAGGAGAGTCTCAGGGGTCGGATCAGGACAGACGTGTTCATAGTAACCCCACAATGCTTGGCTGTGTGAGCTTCCCAAAACACTCTTAACCCAAAACACAGCTTAGTTACTATTAAAATAAACAATAAACCTTTTAATATTAATTGTATAAAGAGAAAAACATGTATAAATAGTGCTTTTTTAGTTTAAAATCTCTGATGTACTTAAACTTAATTCAGCAACTCTGCAGGCATGACTTAACTTCACAAACTCAAACAGAGCCAAACAAATGCTCTTTGACTCTCCTATTGTTTTTGTGAGTTTAATAGATATTAATAACACTTTCACTGTCATACACTCGACAGATATGTGGTCTGATTTTCCACTTAAAGCGAGTTCTCAGTATTCAGCTTGCATTATTTGATATGTAGAGGCGAATGTAGCAGACCACAGCCGTAGTGTGGTATAAGGCACTCAGTCAGGTGCCTTTGTGTCATTGTTCAACACTAATGTTATGTTATATAACCCTAAGTATACGTGCTACAGCTCACTAACCCTGCCTGGGTTCACAGTCTGCATTTTTACCTGCTTTCCCGACACCAACCCAGGCCAAAGTACATTCAGAGTGGCAATGTTTTGGCAGGAACTGGCAAGTACTCATAAATTATTATCCCGTTTATGATTGTTTATGCTTTATCCAAGCAGATCATTCTTCTGTTACAACTGTACTGCAGTGTTTCTTAAACTGCAGTTACTAAATTAATCTACTTTATACTCCTCTAGTTTTCAGACTTTTCTCTCCACGACATCTATCTGACAGCTAGTTATTAATTACTCTGCAGATCCAGGTTTTACATGCAAAACATACAATGAGTTTGGTACACCCAGCTAAATCTAATATAATCTAACAGCCCTGCAATAATCTACCTTCATGAAGGTTATAATGTTCACTGTATAATGTGATTAGTACAATAAACCCTTTTGGGGAAGTAATATATTATTATTTTCTGCTGTCCTATTTTTTCTATTTTATCTCTTTTTTATGTACTAAGCTACTACAGTACGTTAAAAATAGCACATAGAGAGAGAGAAGAAGGGATGCTGATTGTCAGTAGGGAGTGCGAGGACACTGGCAGAGGTTAATGGCAGTGAAGTGTTTGATGAGAAGCAGTGTAATTAAAAACTTTGTGGACTGCTGTTGTCCACAGCAGCCTGTGAGCCATGCTAGCTCCCACACCACGCAAGAACAGTCAAATAGTGTGATGTAAAATGTAATGTAATAATGACAGGAGCCATTCTGCCAACATGAAAAGTACTTTTACTTAAACAGCCTTAATACTTAGTCGTAATACACTGAGATTTTTGAGGCCGCTTGGGTACAGAGGAGCAGTTTGGAAACACAACATTAACTTGTTATTCACTTACAAAGCTCATATGCCAAATGTGTTGGCAAGCAGTTGCCTATTTACACATCTAGCAGACACAGAGCAACATTAGCTTTTATTTGGAGTTGTGTTTCTGGCCACCTGACAGTACTGACTCATCTTTTAGCTCTGTTTTTGGTCTCCCCCAACTCCTGAGGGAAATATCTGTCTCTTTAGCTGCTAAATGTTCCACTATGTTCAGCAGCTAGTTGTTAACTGTGTCCGTCTGCCGTCTGGTGCTGGGCAGGTAGTGTACTGTGAGTGCAGAAAACAGCTGCCTGCTGCATCTGGAAATGACAATAATGACAGTGAGAGTGAGCCAAAACACTGAAGTTGCGGGCCATAAAACCAAAACAATTAGCTGAAACATGTTAGAGCGCTCTGAGCTGAGGAGAACTGCAGAGTCGGGAGATAATTCTCTGTGGAGTCTTCACCACAAGCGAACTCTTTCACATGACTAAACTTGCACATTTAGTCATTTGAGCCACTGTTAATAAAAGACTAATTACAGCAGCCAGAAAGTCAATATTTGAATGCAGGACAGTTACTTGTATGGAGCTTTTTTACAGTGTGATATTAATACTTGAAAACTGTTGATAGTTTGTTCTGTGAATTATCCAGAGTTCACCAAGGTCGCAGGTTCTCTGTGTTGGGAGAGAAACTTTTCTGTCCATTCTTTAAAAATGTACTGTTTCAGTGCCACTATTGTGTACATTTAAGAGATGGATGTCTCAAAACCTCGACACATAAAACAAAACTATCTGCATAGCAAGATACTACCAGGCGTGAATGAGAAACTCTGGACTGACCCTTTACCATGGGCTTTAATTTGAAATATCATATATGTCCATTAGATGGCAGCACCACACAAACTGTTGAGGCAGTGGCAGGCAGAAAATCTCCTTGGATGCAACACATTTGAAAATGAAAGCGTTTAAGAAAACAAAGTCAGTTGATATTGAAACAAAGCAAAGCATTTATGCCTCACTGGGGTGGAACATTTTCAATTTCATTTTCAGCCTTTAACACTTGCCCAAAGCCTGCAGAGTAATTACCAGCATTCAGGTTGTTAGTTTCCTTAAAGCTCATTGCCGGTCCTGTATTTCTACATGGATATAATGGTTAACACAGATGCGTCAGTGAGCGATCCAACTTCTTGTGAGAGCCGTTGTCTGTAAATATCATTAATGAGCCACATTCTGCCCGACCGGTTGGGTTTCAGTTCTCATTTCTGGAAAAGCATCTGAAGAAAAGGAAACACAAACATGATTGGTGTGCGGCAGATTTTCCAGAAATACATCCAAAGCAACCTTGCAGATGAGTAAATGATTGAAATTCAAGCTTGATAAAAATGCATTTATCTCTCCAGACAGAAATAAATGTGTTGAAGCTACTCCCTCGCTGACTGACAGGTAGCGAAGACATTGCGTTTGTCAAACAAGACAGCAGCTGCCACTGCTACTCAAACACAGTAGGGCACGCGTCCCAGATTCATTTATGGAAATTAGGTGAGGACCGTGACGGTGCAAATAACCCCAAATCTCCCCCCTTCTCCCCCCCTCTTCCACTCACACTTTGTCCTTTATCCTCCGCAGGGTTTCACCCCACTTTGACCCCCAGCTGCCCTCTCCTGTCCCATTAGAATTGGAGATGTTTCTCCATCTCTCTTGAGGAAACGTTTGCCATCCGTCATCTCTCCTCTCCCCTTTGTGCAGTGCTCACCCATTGTCCCTTTTTATAACAATAAAGCAGCAGAAATGACGATTGAAGGCAGAGAATCGGCCTCTCTGAGTGTCAGTTTGGAGTCAATCTGGCACGTTAACCAAACGACACACACGCACACACACACACAGAGCGATACACCTCCTTAAAACAGCCCTAACGGCAGATCTCTCAGCAGCCTACTCGAACATGTTTCCCATCTGACATCCTGACAAAAGACAGATTCAGCCCACCGCTTGCTGACAGTGACACTGATGCCTCTTGGTATTGATGGGGGAGAAGTGTCAGGGAAGTGCTTTGTCATCCTCATCTCAGCTCCATTTGTTGAGATGAACGCTTCGTCACATCGTTTTAATGAATTCAATTCAGTTTACCCTGCAGGAAAGTGATTCTGAGGGTGACTCGCTTCTTGTGATTCCACTGTGCTTTGCAAGTTTTTTCTCTCAAGTTTCTCTTTCATCTCTTCATATACAGCATACATAACAGTGCTACAGCTTACTCAGCTGAGGGGGAACCGCAGGGCAGAGAAACAGAGGGAGACAGGACTGGGTGTCTGCTTGTCAGTCACGAGAATGCGTCTGCAACAAACCCTTAATTCCTCTAACATGGTGAAAGTAGGTCACAGAAAGCAAAAACCCAGTCTGATGGTGTGTGGCCTCAGATCTTTCTGTCACAGCTTGGCCTCATGCTCTGTGTGTGTGAAAGCCTCAGACTCGTGCCTGGCTCTATCTGTCACTGCCTAACCTCAGCGTGTCCAGGCTTGTTGTATTTGGCCTTGTCCTTCCTGTAGAACTTGTCTGGACCTTGGCAGAATATGGCCGTGTGTGTGTCGGCATGCGAGTTTGCATGATTGTCTGTCCCCTCTGCTTCCACCCTTGAGGCATTGTGCGTAACTGGGTCATACTCCCATGCTAACGATGTTGCTCCTCCTCCTCTTCTCCTCTCTTCCTCATCGTTCCTCTTCCCAATCACTTCTGCCATATTCTGCTCTGCTGCTTTGTGTTGTATTGGTGGGCCCTCTGCCCTCGCCCCCTTATTGGCATCCCCTCAAAGAGAACACCGATGCATGACTAAGGATGAAAGGGATTGGGAAGTGGCCGTGATTGAGTGCTCGCTTTGCATGCATAATCCTTTATAGTAGCCAAACATACAACCTACATTTCATTATTTGATCATTTACTGCAGTGCTTGCAGAACACTCATCATTTCGACATGCTTAATTCTATAAATCACCATCCATTTTTCCCCTGTTTAATTGTGTTGCAGTGGCAACAGGCCACCACCTCAACTGACCTTGTTTAACGTAAAGGAGCAACGATTCTACTCCGAGCTCCCTTTGGACATCTGAGTTCATCACCCTATCTCTGTGTGTTCAGACAGAAAGCGAAGCGATGAACCATTTGAGTTTATTCACCCCAAACAGCCAATGCACCAACTGTACAGACGTTAGCTGTAAGCTAGCTAGCAACAGATGCACGATGGTGTCTGTGGGGATGTGCCTGTGTTTCTGTTCAGCTCAGCCTCTAATTGAACTTGGATGTATCGTCACGTCAATTCACGCCACCCAGGGCGAATTTATGTCAAATCGCATCTTTCCATTGACTTTGTATGTAATTGCGGCACCTTTAAAAATTCACTGAGACACGTTCTGCCTGTCCCCCCCAATAAGGGTGATCCCAGCCACCCTGTGAGACGAACTCATTTCAGCTACTTGTGCGCGTGATCTCATTCTTTTGGTCATTACCCAAAACTCCTGACCATAGGTAAGGGTTAGAACATACAACGACCAGTAAGTCGAAAGCTTCGCCTTCAGGCCAGATCCCTCTTCACCATGACAGTTCAGTACATCGTCCAGATTACTGTTGACACTCTCAAGCTCCATTTTACTCTGAGCAAGACCCCAAGATACTTGAACTGCTTCACTTGGGGCAGCAGAGTACCATGGCCTCAGAGTTGGAGGTGCTGACCCTCATCCCTGCCACTCCGCTAATGAAGCCAGGAGAACCGCCAGATGCAATCTTGAGGCCACCATACAATAAACTCTCCATGTCTCAGCTGTGCTGGGAGATTCTGTCCATGACAACAGAATCTGTGACAAGACACAACCCTGGCAGAGCCCAACGGCCACTGGGAGCGCACTTGACTTCCTGCCAAGAACGCAGACACACCTGTCACTCCAGTTGTGCAAAGACGAAACGGCTCACACTAACAGCTTCGGCACTCCCTATTTCTGCAGTGCCCCCTACAAGATACCCCAAGGGACACGGTCATAAGCCTTCTCCAAGTATGTAAAACACATATAGACGAGATAGCTCCTCCTGAATCTGAGGTTCATCAATAGTCTCCAGCACCCTGGCATAAGCTTCCTCAGGGGAAAGCTGTATATCATGAAGTGGGTACTTCCTGCAGTGTATTCATCAGATGAACATTTGAAGTTTTGGAATGAAAAACAAAATTTTCTTTTGTACAAACGTTGGCAGACTGAGCAACTTTCCAGATTGGAACTGCAGATTAGAAATCATGTTGGTTGTTTGGTAACACTCTGGCACACGTTACAATTATCAAGTCATCTTCCATATGCCCATTCACCCGATGAAAGACTTCCACTGTTTGTTTTTCTGATGCTGACCTGGATAAAGCGCCTGATCAGCACTGAGAATCCTCTTTGTTTTCTTTCACTCTCTCTCTCTCACTCCTCCTCTCAGTTCCTCTTCTGATTGTAAGTTTCTAAAATAAGGTCTGGGAAGGTGTGATAACATTGTCTGTTTTTGTGGCCTTGGCACTGTCATGTTTCCACTGGGCATGATTTCTCACTCCAGGTTGTAAGTTTATTGTTGTGTCCTAGGGATGATGAAGAAGAACACTGTTCAATCACTATGTTTGTATGCACACAAAACAATTAGATTATTGGGAGAAATCAGGTTATGGGAGGAAATACGAGACAACATTTGCATACGCTGAAAACACAGAATCAGAATCAGCTTTATTGGCCAAGTACAGATCGAAATAAACATGCAGCTGTAAATCGGTTTACAACAACGTGTACATCCACGCTTGTCTGCATTTTTCTGTTGCTATTTTTCATGGATGTAGCTAGGCAGCTATGCAGAAAGATGACGCTGATGGTCTTAAGCCCAACTACAAAACTCTGATTGGTTGACTGTTTCTTCAACTGTCAATGAACATGATACCAAACATACTGAAGTCGCTGAACAAATTGTAGATGTGGGCGACGATTCTGAGGTCTGGAACCAGGTTACCATTCAGCATCTGGAGCTTTCTATCACATATGCTCCTCACTTAAAGCTCCAAAACAGCTACGAGCAAACCCCTCATGCCCAGTATGGAAGTGTCTGTATTCATTAGTTTCTCCTCTAAATTATTCAAGTTTTTCTTTTAATTTGTCACTTGTCTGTAGGTTTGTCTTGCAGCAATCTAACCCGATAAACCAAGTCTCTTTTAAAACCTTACCTCTATTGAGGAAACCGGGTTTCTCATTTCCTTGAAGATGAAAATCAGGAAAATCTTGTTACTACCAGACAATCATTAATTTAATTAAGTGCACTGATTGTGATACTGTCAAAAAAAATCGACTCAGTCCCTGGTTTGACTGTGAACTTGCAGTGCTCCTTCAACAAAAAAACGCTGCCTGGTGTAAGGCACGGCTATCTATATCCCATTCAGACTGCCTGGTGTTTAGGCAAATTAGAAATAAGGCCACGCAAAGGGCCAAAGCTGGATATTTCAAAGAACAATTCTCCTTCTGTGGCTCTGTCTGAAAAAGATTCTGGAAAACAGTGAGAGATCTTGAAAATAAACTTTCTACTCAGCTGCCCTTGTCACTTAACGTTGATGACATTATAGTCTCTAATAAGGTGCGTATGGCCAACATTTTTAATCAGCATTTTGTAAAATCTGGTCTTATCTACGAGTCTGCTAACCCCCCCTGCCTGGCCAATAATTCTTCTCTCTTAAGCCCACCCCCTAACTCACCTGGACCCTTTCTTCTTTAAGATTGCTGCCCCAATCATTGCAGCTCCCGTTGCAGATCTTTTTAACCTGTCCCTCCACACAGCTGAAATCTCACACGCATGGAAAGCAGCTGTAGTGCCTCCCCTTTTCAAGGGAGGAGACCAGACTGATCCTAACTGTTATGGGCCCATCTCTACACTACCTTGTTTATCAAAAGTGTTGGAAAAACTTGTAAATAAGCAACTTACTAATTACCTCGATGTTTATAATATTCTGTCTGATGTTCAATCTGGTTTCCACTCTGGTTATGGCTGTGTCACGGCAACCCTCAGAATCCTCAATGATATCACTTCTGCTTTAGACTCTAAACAATATTGTGCGGCTATCTTTATTGATTAAGCTATCATCATTCTATCCTTGCTGGTAGGCTGGGCAGCATTGGGGTCTCTGGTCACTCACTAGCATGGTTCTCTAATTACCTCACAGATAGGGTGCAACATGTTAAATTAGAACGACTCTGCTCTCAGCCCCTCCCTGTCACTAAGGGTGTACCCCAGGGCTCAATCTTAGGCCCCACACTATTTTCTATTTATATTAATGACATTGTTTGCTCTGTTGGAGATTCATCTATCCACCTTTATGGTGACGACACAGTCCTTTATGCCGTTGGTCTCAAGATGCAGTACTTACATCACTGCAGGATAGCTTCCTTAGAGCCCAACAGGTCTTCTCCGCCTTAAACCTCCTGTTAAACACCAACCAGACTAAGGTCATGTGGTTCGGTAGGAAGGGTTCTGTGCCCCCTCCAGCCTGAGATATCACCACCCTCGACGGGGTTATCCTAGACCAGGTCACTGAATATAAATATTTGGGTGCCTGGCTTGACAGCACTCTGTCCTTCTCAAACTATATCAGCAGGTTACAGTCCAAGGTCAAATCTAAACTTGGCTTCTTGTATAGAATGCGCTTCACCTTCACTCCCTCTGCTAAACTAACTCTTGTTCAAATGACCATTCTTCCCATGTCAGACTATGGTGATGTTATATATAGGTCGGCATGCAAGGGCGCACTCCAGAAGCTTGATGTTCTCTATCACTCTGCTATCCAGTTTGCTACAAATGCCCCTTTCAAAACACACCACTGTACTCTTTACTCCTCTGTCAACTGGACATCTTTACACACTCGTCGAAATATTCATTGGTTCATGCTCATCTACAAAACCCTCCTTGGTCTGTCCCCTCCCTACCTGTGTCATTTGTTGCAAACTACATCTGCTGC
>NTHP01000487.1:212911-228948 GCA_003416845.1 Oplegnathus fasciatus | reverse complement strand
CACCCGTTCTGCTCACCATATTCTGTTGAAAGTTCCCAAAACAAATACCGTATTCGGTCTGTTGTCGTTCCGGGCTGCTGCAGCCAAAGACTGGAACGATCTGCAAAAAACACTAAAACTGGACAATTTTATCCCAAAGTCAGCTTTCAAGGACTCTATTATGGACATTCTCACCGATACATACAGCTGTTTCCTGACCCACTAATATTCCCTAACCTTTGTCTGTCTGCTGCTTACTGATTATGCATAGTCCTGTTCTCTTGCTGCTGCTGTTTTTGTTTTGCCTGTTTGTCTTATTGTTTGCGCATGCCACTCTTGTCCTGCTGTATTGTCTGATGCTGTTGTGTGCTAGCTACCTGCTCGATGTTTGTGTGCCAGACTGCGTGTCATTTATGTAATTGCTTGCTGCCACATGTAATGCTTGTTGTGATTGTATGTAAGTAGTAGGCATGTACGAAATGTTTGGATGTGTGCTGATGTCGTTTTAACTTTTGATATTTCCTTTTTTATCCCCTACCCCCTTCCCTCAAAAGGCTTTTGCCTTTTGCCAGGCCACCATTGTAAATAAGAATTTGTTCTTAATGACTTGCCTGGTTAAATAAAGGTTAAATAAATAAAACATCTAACCACACCTAAGGCAACAAGGTTAATGGAAAGCCAAGTATACATTTAAACTCTTTTTTCTCATGTAAGTACCTTCCTTACTCTCTCAAAAACTTGAGCCATAGTAAAGTACATTTACGACAAGAAAAGGATGTGAAACATTTACATTGTTTTACTACTCAGACATTATGTAACATGATAAAATTAAATAACCGGAACACCTCACAGAAACACTCACTGGATTTAGTTAGACTCCAAACTAGTTGGTTTTCACTGTTTCTCTTTGCTCAGTTAGTATTCTTGTAGGGTAGTTTTTAGCTCTGTTGTGTTGGTTGGTTACCATGGCAGCAAAGGGTCGGTTTTGTCTATGCCCTGAAAGCTGTGAGCCTTCCTCTGTGTGTCAGCAAGGGTTCAGTTCCCATGATGGATCACCTGTGGACACAATACCGGGGTCCCAACCCAATGGGGTTCCCAGCTACCCCCTAATTAACTTAATACCAATTAATCTACAAGACTGTGCTCTCCTCTGTCACCTCTGTCTATTTTGTTAAGGGGCCAAAACCGGCCGGGGCCTCGGGCAAACGTGACAGGAATGAATCAGCTCCTGATCTGTGTAATTGGTGCTAATGATTTTTCTTCTATAGACAACAGACAAACAGGGGAATGTCTGTTTGTCATTATCTAATTTAGACATGCTCATGACGGCACCCAGGCTACAGATGTTTCTGTGTTTCTTTAAACAATCCAGAGTTGTAAAGGTAGATGAGTGTCATGGAAACATTGAGGTTATATGGCAGAGGTGCCTTCAAAGAACCAACACAACAAATGATGTAAACAGTAACATTTTATTCCCCCTCAAATTATAGTTTGGTAGTAAAGACACGGTGAAATAAAATGGATTTTCCAAGTTCTAATCCTGTGTCCCTGTGTTAATTCTTCAGTTGTCTCTTGGAATATATCAGACAATGTTTATTTTTTTTCAGAATGAAATAACAAAATCACTCTTTTCTCTTCCTGAAAATGCTACAATATTTTAATGAATCATCTTGAACTAGAGAGTGTACTACACTTGACTAGCTAGCAGCACAGTATCAAGGGTCAGGGGTGTGTCTTTTCTCTGGGTACAGAAACAACACCCACCCACCAAGGCAGTCGTAGCCCCTTGCATTTTTTAACACAGTGTTTTTGGTTTCAGTGCAATTTGATAACCAGCTTTCTGATACTGCTTATCGAGGACAACCAATGTTCGGGTCAGTGAAGCCAGGTAACCCAAGTTGAACTTGCTTCGTGATACAGGCCCCAGTTCTCTTCAAACTCAGATATCAAGTCACATTTTCACCAGTGATACAAGTCCACTGTTAACAGTCTATACTGTGAAGTTTACTTTTTCCGTCAATGGTGTTAAACACATCTTAAATACTTCCATTTGATGTTAAGGTGCAGCCATAAAATAAAAACACATCTTGGTTTTGAATATTTCTCTCATAAGCATTGTATTGAATTGAATTATATTTATATTATTTAATAAATGTAGCGTATGTGTATAAAAGTAATCAGCAGCTCATTTGTGCACAGTATTCTCACCATCTTTGTCTTTACTTTTTATTACTGGAAACACTTTCTAAGCCGTGCTCATCACAAAATGAGCATGAACCGCCATGAACACACACACTTTTGGATGCAAATGGACAGTTGAATCTGATGTGCTTCTGTTTTTTCCTTTTAGAGAAAAACCCTAAACAATGAGCCTTAACCAGCAGCAATGAGGTGTTGGAAGAAGGTGTGGAACCATGTTTACCTAAAATGAAAGCTTCTTCAGGGGAAATTTTAAGGGAAATCCAGCTGCTCATTGATCAATATCAAGCAACGGGTCACAGCTGGAACAATAAGGTTGACTTGTTCACAGACAACCCTGTGGAGACAGAGAGGACGTGTACAGTTACTGTTCAGTTATGTCAGTTGGAGGTAAACCTTGCTGCAGGGCAGGACCCCAGGGCATGTCAGTGTGTGTTTCTGGATTAAATCCCACTAAAGCAGGTTTTTCTTGACATAGTTTAAAGTATTCCATAAATACATGTTCAGTCCACAAGCACACATTACAACAACTCTGCACGCAAAGTTCACATTTCATGTTTAACTCTGTCATGTCACGTTAAGGTGGCAGTACATGCAGCGACTCTGAGTTACCAAAAGCTCCTAATCCACAGTTCTCAACCATAGACTGTATAAAAGAAGTGGACATAGCCATTGTGACGTCACCCATTGGTTTGTGGACTACCGTTTTGGGGCCTCAAGTTTGGCATTTTGGCCGTCGCCATCTTGGACTTTTTGCAACCAGTGGAGTTGCCCTCTGCTGGCCATTAGAAAAATGCAGGTTTAAGGCACTTCGGCTTTGGCTTCACTTTTCAGACCCGGCGGCTGCGTCCACTTCTTTTATACAGTCTGTGGTCAAAGTTCTAAGACGAAAACACCCAAAAACAAGTTCATGGCTATTTAAATGCACACAGTGCCATGGATACGCATTGCTATGCCTCTATCCTGAGTGACAGGTCGCCGTGGTAGCGACTTGTCAATCACAAGGTAGCCATGCCCTAAAGCATGCCCTTTATCATCTATTTTACTCTAAATAGGACAATAATTTACAAAATGAACATCATGCTGTATTGAAGAAGACTTGAAACTAGCGATTGAGACCATAAACTCATTAGGAAAATGTTTATTGAGGTAATGAAGTGAGAAGTAGGGTCATTTTCTCTTAGACTTACATACAATTGGACTTGTTTTTGCAACCAGTGGAGTCGCCCCCTGCTGGCCATTAGAAAGAATGCAAGTTTAAGACACTTCCGCATTGGCTTCACTTTTCAGACCCAGAAGCAACGTCAACTTCTTTTATACAGTCTATGTTCTCAACACAGCCAGACGTGTTGGCTCTCAGCATACACACACACACACACACACACACACACACACACACACACACACACACACACAAATATACACTAACTCTCTCAAAACCCACCCTGGGAAAAGGACCAGGAATTCTTTAAAGGAATGTCTTCATATCCTGGTTTCCAATCAGGTGACCGGAGACAGCAAAAGTGAAGGATGGAGCTGCCTGAGGTTGTCTGAGCAGTCAGACTCAACCTCCTCCAACATGTTGCAGTGTTCTTGCTTCATATCAAACCCCCATGATGAAACACATCATACTAGAAGATTACTGGAGGAGCATGAACTCCCTCACTCACACATGTAGATACTAATCTAGATACATGTAATACTACAGTAATGGGGTGCAGCTACCGCAGATTTGTGTGTATCACTGTTTTTATTGTTAATTACCATTTTACAGCTGTTGTATTTGTACTGTGCACGAGGACTGAATGTAAACATAACGTTTGTTTAAAGGGATCGTTTAAAAGAGGTTTGAGCTTATGATTGGCTGAAAGGTGAAGGGGCGGTGACTGGTGACAACACCACTGTCATTAAAAATGACATTATGAAATGTGACATTATTAAATAAAAAGTGACTTCATGAAAAGTGACATGAAATAATTGTTTAATTGGGGAAAAGGCCATTATGAGCTCCAACACACTTTGCTATTATGAAAATAAGTGATGACATAACATTTCATAATAATGAGATGAGTTTTCACAATATCAAAGTATTTCACAATTTATTGGTTCATTTATATATATTTATTTGATTCATGTGATTATTTCATAATGTCTTTTTAATTATTAAATATGTGGGGCTCCATATGGAAGTGATCCACTTTCTTTGACCTCTGCTGATATCAACTTCGCCTATTTTGCAAACATTTTGTTAATTTTTTATTTTTCTTTTATCTGACTACACATTCAGTTCTCCTTGGTGGATTGTTTGTTTACATTATATTCACAATGGCAAGGCAAGAGGAATTTTCAGAATATAGAAAATTGGTACAGTTCGTCATAATACTGTAGCTAAAGCAACACTGTCATTTTTGTCTCTGTGCACAGCATGAGCTCACATGACTTATTAAATTGATATTGAGGATTAAAGAGATGATTTTGGTTTGAGAACGATAATATAATCACCATAACAGCATCTGATTCATGATCAGTGTCAGGCTGAGTAGACAGGGCCTCCAACACGTGAGATATAGTACAGATTATCAAACCACAAACCACAGAGATTCAAATTATTATAATTTCTTTACTGAACGTTAATAAGTGTGTTTGTTAGCAAACGCACTGACATCACGAACATTGTGTCGAATCTAATCACTACCTCTCTGGAATGATTCATCTCTAGCTGCTTATTCCTAGTTGCACAACTTCCAGCATCAGCTATGTATATTATCTGCCTTTCATTATTCATTTTCATACGATCCATAATTCATGTTTTGGTGAAGTGCCTCTATATGCGTACAGCTGAGAGTCCTCGGGGGGTTTCATGCTGCCGCAGACCAGCTCGTGCCACACACTCTGAATCATCTGTCCCAGATTATCAGCAATGAGGAGCGGTGGGGGGGGTAACATGTAGGAAACAGGAGAACGATGGGGTTGAGCGGGTAAGGAGTGAGCGACGAGTGTGCTGATTTAGTGGTGGGAGGGGGTGAATTTGCAGAGCAGTGGGATACATAAAGAGACAGGACATCCTTGAGGAGCCAGAGACTGGTGGAGAAGAGGCTGAAAAAACAAGATTAAAGGAATAGTTTGATGTTTTTGGAAATACCCTCATTCACTTACTTGCCGAGAGTCAAATGAGACGATCGAGATCAGTCTCATATCTGTCTGTTAGATATACAGCCAGGAGACGGTTAGTTTAGCTTAGCACAAGACTGGAAACAGGGAAACCACACTGGCTCATCTATCCAAAGGTAACACAATCCACCTACCAGCACCTCCAAAACTCACTAATTAACATATTATGTCTGTGTTATGTCCATATTTTTCTATATGTTTGTTTCATCTGTACAAAAAGTGAAGTGTAAAAACAACAAGTTGTGGTTTTATGGGGGATATTTGCTGGATTCTTGAGTCTTCTGGAGTCTTGTTGTCACCGTGAGGTTGTCAGTAAGTCCAGCTCAAAACCCTAGAAACAGAGGTGGGCTGTGAAGCCATTTTGGTGTAGTGTATTGCTTCTGCGTTCATCATATGATGTACACTGGCCCAAAAAGGATTTTCCCCAGACACAATCACTGGAAAAGGAGTGGGTGTAGAACAGTGAAAACATTTTTCTGAGCATCACAAAAACCCCAAATGACTCAATTAAATTATAACAATTATGATTAAATGATTTTGTCCCATTCCTATGTGCGGGGAGCCAACAGGAAGTCAGCCAGCTCGGCCAGAGGAAGTTGGAGAAGGACTCTAGTTCACATGCTCTATGACCCAAAAAACTCAGAAGCATGAGGAAGCCCACGGAGGCTCTTGTGGCATATGCGCCCAGTGAACTTTCATAGGAATGAACTGGGCGCCATCTTTGAACGCGGTATCCACTTCTCCTTAATACATCCACAGTCCAGCCAAGAAATAGTCCTGCACATAATGCTGCATTTATGCACTCAGAAGAACAGCAGAACAGAGCAGACAAACCTCCTGTTATTCTGACTCGGGAAAATCTGCTTATTTTGTTGTGTTACGTACTGTATGTACAGCGGTGCGTTAACAAGAGAAACCAAATACAAACAAACAGGGCATAAGTCCTTTTAAATCAGCTGTATTGATTAGTGTCTATTGGTGTTAATATTGGATTTTATGTAGATGCAACTGCCAGCAATGGTGGCTTTGCAGCCGTTTGTCTGCTCGTAATTACAGTTTGAACATTATGACATGAATGTGCCATAACCGCCTGTAAAAGCACAACTTGACGTTTATGCACTTTGGCTGCTGTACGGATTAAACAAACAACATAAAGCATGGTAATTAGTGAGCTTTAGAGGTGTTGATAGGTGGATTTTGTTATTGTTGGATGGAGCCAGGCTGACTGTTTCCCCCTGTTTCCAGTTTTTATGCTATATGTTATATCTTTATGCTGTAGCTTCACATTTAGAGTACAGACATGACCCTCGGCAAGAAAGTGAATAAGCGTATTTACCAAAAGTATTCCTTTCAGAATAAAGGATAATAATTGGACTGGTGGAACCACAGAAGTAGCATGATTGACAAGTGGCTGTCCTTTACTGTCCCAAATATCACAACTTTGATCCCTGCAATGTGTCCGTTAACTTCCCTCGAGCATGACATTGAATGCCTGCCGTCTTCTTAATGTAATCATAAAGTTTGTAAAGGGTGCATCCACTGTATTACAAACTGCTGAATCCTCTTTCACTAGCACCAAAACAGCCCCTTTGCTGGCAAGGCATTTCTTTTTAATGCACCAAACAGTATCCAAGTGCAGTGTTGTGGAAATTTCTGGTAAGTGTTTCAAGAGTTTTACATTATTGCTGTTTGGCAGCTGCTTGGCTGTTATGTAGAAACAAAGTGAAGTTGTGTGACCTGCTTTTCTTTAATTGCATGAAATGTGTTTGAGGCAGCACTTTTCTAAAAAAGAAAAAAAAAAACATAAAACTTTTAACAGGGATCGAGCAAAAGGGAGAGATGGAGGATTATTTCAGGTGGAGGGGGGTTGGAGAAAGAGAGGATGACAGAATTAAGTCATTATGACTTATCTCTTCCCATGGGCCTGTGTGTGTTTGTGTGTGTCTGTTGAGGGTGGAGGTCGGGAGGTTTTCTCTCCCCTGGGCTCTGACCCCGACTCTGCTGTTAAATCCAAACCCTATATCATACGTCTGTGGTTAAACCCCATAATGAGTGTGAGGGTGGGGGTCTGTTGGACTGGGACCCCCAAAGGCAGTTAGAGGAGTGTGTGTGTGTGTGACAGAGACCTCCAGAGACCATCTGAAATGTGTGTGTGCGGGACCCCAGAGCTCAAACCAAGCGATAAGCGTGTGTTATAACAACAGTGGTAGTGGTGACGGAGGGGGATTGAGCACAAAAGATCCTGGCACATGCAGGCCTGACCTACGACCCAGAGCGTCTAGTCGCACCCATCCGCTCCCTCCCTCCATCCTGCCTGCACTTCTTCCTCCACCTCTTGTCTACCTCCATCCCCTCTTTTCCTCTCTGGGGATCATCCCTCGCTCAGATGGAGGTGTGGGGCAGCAGCTGGTTGTCTGCAAAGAAGGGAAGTGGAGGTGGTAGAGGGGTGGATGAAGGGAGAAGGGAGGGAAGCATAGAAAATAGGAAAATTGATCTTATTTATGAGTTTTCGGTAACCTTTGGCACAGATTTGATCTGGTGTCACGTCTTTGACTTCAGCTATCTCTTGGCAAGGAAGTGAATAAGCTTATTTCCCTATAATGTTGACACATACTTTCCTAATCGTGACATGACAAGATGCTGTTATTACAGGATTGTTAAAGCAGCCAACAATAAGGAATGCAAGGATCAGAGCCAACTAATATTCCTGCAAGTCAAATGAATCATTTAAAAGAGACAGCAAAAGAAAAAACGTCTTCCTTATCTTATTTGCCACTTTTTTTTAGCTCCTATCTCTTAACATTTTGCTCTCTTTCCCTCTTGTCTTTATGCCTTTCGACTTGCACGTGGCCCCCCCGATGGTGTCTGCATGTCCCTCAGGGAACCTGCTGCCAAATGGTGGTAAATCACCATCTGTCTCAACTCTGTGATCACCTGACCTGAAATTGTCAACCTTGACCTTTACCCCTCCACCCCCACTCGTGCCTGCTGCCCTGTCACCCTACGCACACACACACACACACACACACACACACACACAAGAACAAACTCACAACATATTGAACAAATAAGCCCGTACATGAAGACTAATTGTACACGTAATCAGCTGAACTGTGAAGCCTGTTTCCCTGCCTTCTCTCTCTCGTCTTTTTTTTTTTCATACATTCATTTCTTTTTGACAGCTTGACATCTGCCACATTTCACTGTCTTTTATAAACACAGATAGACACAAAAACACATTATGTACTTCTCCCCTTCCCCACTATGTTTAAAGATTTGGTTCACCCAAGTAAATAAAATCATCATCCATCCATCCATCCCTGAGACTTCTGTCACAGTCCAGATACAATGGTGGTAAACGTTTGGTTTTAAATCAGTGAAAAACTGTAAATTGCTGCATTATTAATGCACTTAACCCTGTAATGATGTTTAGATTCTTTGGTGGAGACATGATAAATAATGTTGTATATTTCCATCTTTTCCACAAAGAACACAAAGTCCTTTTCCTGCTTTATGATTGATTGATGTTCAATTCTTCTTTCTTCTCTGCAAATAAAAACATAGATCATTTTCTTTTAACCATGAAAACATGCAGAGGTGAGGAGTGTTATTTCAGCCCAGAGTTGTGCCTGCAGGTCCTCCTCTCAGGCTGCATATGGTCCCAACAACATCCAGCAAGGAGATAGAACAGCTTGCATGCTGCCTGAGAGGCACAAAAAAAATGACTGCTTCTGCTGGCAAAGCTTATTGCAGAGAAAACACGGTAATAAGTTTTATCTCCTCTCATCTGGATTTTGATGGCTGGACAGTAAGAGGACACAGTTTAGAGAGATTTTAGTGACATGTCCCCCCACCCCCAGAGGAAATGACACCCTTGAGAAAGGCACATTTCTTTTTTCAAACGTAATTCTTCAATGTTTTGAGCAGCACAAACAACATTCCCTTTGCCTCCACCGTACTGGGGTGGAGGCTGACGACTCAGAAGTGGTATCTGAAACTCTGGGCCAGTAAAACCAAAACTATCTGCATGGCTAGATACCAGAAGGAGTAAGAGAGAATCTGTTTTTGTTGTGATTTGGGTGAACTGACCCTTTAAAGAGCTTGTCTGGAAGAAACACATTGAAGGAAGTCAGGAGGGACAGAGATGTGTGTGTCTAGTTTGCATTTAGTAGTATATTGAGTTGTAATCGTATCTTCAAATAAAATGTGTGTTATACCCAGTAAATTACAGGCACCACGTGAGTGTGTGAGTGGTTGTTGCCACATGTGAGTAGAAATTTGTTCATGTGACTTTATTGTGAACTCATCGAGGAGCTGAATGTAGCTATTTAGCAACTGCCTCTTTATATGCGTGTGTCAGTTTTTCCGTTTTTCTCACATTCCAGTGAGTGGAGGTAACACGGCAGTACACTACCATTATAAAACCCAGAGGAACGCTGTGGTTGGCTCCGCTGGAAGTCTCGTCTGCTGCCCGGGCAATTGCTCTGTCCGCAACTCACGTTTTAACTGGAGCGCCAACGCAAACCAGACTTACCCTGCTGCTCGGGACTTCAGCGGATTGTGTTTCTCTCACTGTTTGTCCCATTTTGATGACATTTTCTCCACTTTCTGAGATCACTGGTTTGGTTTTGCATCACAGTGTTTGAATTTTCTAATTGTGCTGTTTCATCTCTCAGTTTTGAGTATAAATATTCATATTAATTCCTCACCGCTGTCCCTCAATACTTGGCTTGGAGTTAAGTAGCATTCCCAAAACAATAGAAATAAATCTTGATAATCACTCTCGTCTGTGCTTTATTCATGATGTGTCAAATGAACAACAACAGAAGAGTATCCTGGAAAATCCTGAAATAATGTGATACATGAATTCCAATAAGAAGTCAACAAAGGCTATTTTTGAACTCCTGCTTCCTAATAAGTTCTGTAAATAGTTCTGTGGAGGAAACTGCAGAGTGTTGATTAGGAGTGAGAGACAACTGGTAGGATGAATCAAGCGGAAGACTTTAGCGAGTGGAGCTGTCAGTTGTGATGGAGTACCTGTATCCAGGCCAGGCCCCTCTCCAGCAGCAGCCCCACAGCCTCTGAATAGCAGGAAACCAGCCGTATAAATAGCTCTATGGTCTTATGCCTGATGGAAATAGCTGATAAAAACAACACAAATCAACATATATGGTCAAGCTGAGAGGGAAACGATATACTGCCAGAAAAGATGCTGACTGCACATTGTACTCTGTGTTTATTTTAATTCGGCGTTCTTTCTTATGTGACAAGAGGAAGTGGGATTTGTGGATTGCTTTTCCTTTTCACAAAAGTCCTGTAGGACTTACATCAAAAACACTGATTTTGACTCCTCAGGAAGAACCCGTCCAATATCTGGATAACCTTTGCGACTACAATAACGAGGAATGAAATGCGCCCACACAGTTTACCAAAGAAACAGGGAGTGTGAAAAGAGCATAACCGTGACGTGGGAAGTCGAGGAGGGATGGATGTGTCATTTGCATGTGAGTTTGTATTTACTCATATTGTGGTAAGATAGTGCATGGTACATTATTTATACTATATAAGAGCTACGTCAGCAGAACCTACTTTTAACTTTACAAAGTACATTGTTAAAAAAATAAACCGGCGCCTGAGTTGAAAGAGAAGATAAAGGTAGAGTTCACAGGGAAATGTCACGATTCACCTGAGTAATGCACACAGTAGTGGCTGTTCCAGCTTGTTGGATCCATTGATTCGCTGTAAAAACTTTCCAAGTAGACTCACAAAGCTCCTCCAAGGGACTTCCAGTGCAAGCTGTATGTTGTGTGTTGTTATGGTTATGGTGTCCTCCCTCACACTTCTGAGAAACAGGGGGGAACTCCCAGAGGAAAAAGCATGTTTACCCTATGGACTACCCTTTGTTTGCACACACTTTCTCCATTTGAAAGAGCAGTCTAGAGAAAGCTCTTTTTGTAACAGACCTTGATATATTTCCTGTTTGGTTTTTACTGAAACTGGGATGAAGATGTGAGGATACAAACTTAGGAGTCGATGTGAATAGATATCTTAATTCTCTCTCTGCCTCTTCGTAGATCAGAAATTCAGATGTAATCTATATTTTATCTATATTAACAATGCATAAAATGACCATGTGTAATGTGAAAGGTGTCGCTCGTAATGATGATCCCACAGAGAATTATCACCCAACTTTGTAGTTCCCATGTTAGCGGCACGTCTCTGGTCTGTCGGTCGGTCGATATTTCAACAGCCATTCGATGGATTGCCATGAAGTTTTGTACAGCTGTTCACGTTCCCCTCAGGATGAACTTTGATCTCTTTACTTTTCATCAAGCACCATCATCAGGTCAAAATGTCACTTTGTCCAACACTTTGATTTATGACCAGTCATGTTGGCATAAGTTTGCATTTAGCTCAAAGCGCTGCTGTCCTATAAGTACAGCCTCACAGAGCAGCTAGCTATAGACTCTTTACTGTTCTGGTTCAGTCTCACATCTCAGCTGTTTCAGCTGCCTCAGCGAAAAGGCTAAATAAAACCCCACTGTGCAAACAGCAGACAAACAGACTTAACAACAAGCTGGTGAACATAGTGGAGCATTTAGCAGCTAAAGAGCCAGATATTTTTCTCAGGAGTTGGTGGACACCAAAGACAGAGCAAAAAGGAGAATGGATATTGGCCTTAAATTCATCAGGTGCACACAAACACCACTTGAAATGAATGCTAAAGTTGCTTTAATATTTATACAGAATCCAACTGAAAGAAAAGCATAATTACAGAGGAACCTCAAGAGTCCTCCTTGAAGGAAACGCTAAGGGCCATTGTAAAGTGAAATTCACAACTCATGTGCATTAATGATGCAGCATATACCGTAAGAGCTTTCTCATATAATCTACCCTCTCCTTTACTGTCAGTGACACCCCATGTGACCAAAAACAACCACAGCAACAGATGACGTTGCGTCTTCCAGGAGCCCCTGAATGATTTCCTCCTGTCTGAAGTCCCACGGTTCGACCGAGGGTCAGAGCCCTCATGAGCTTCCTCCTCCTTAACTGGAAGTCATTGAAAGGACAATCAACCAGCACAGGTGGAGCTGTAAACAATAGTCAACCTGCTATTTAAGTGGCTCTTTATTGAATGTGAAGCTGTGGAAAATGTGCTACACTTGGGGGGGAAATGTTTGTTGTCTTACATAAGAACGGAAATGGCCACGTTTATTAATGTAATTATGAGCTTTCTGGCAAATGCTCAAGAAGCTGAACATTAATTGATAAGTGAAGTGCTCTGAGCTGTTTCGGTTTATGAATACTTGCACTTTGAGAGTTTGTATTTTTAAGGTGTGGGTGTGTAGGGGGCTGCTTTGATGCCCAGGGCTCAGGTAGCAGATACAAGAGATAAGACAGTTATGTAACGAGAAAAATGAGGCCCTGCCAACTTTCACAGTACTCAAGTTAGAAGGAAGTGCACACCCCTGCTCGAGACTTACTAAATAAAGGCACAATCAGACACCAAAGCTTTTGTTTTGTGACAAGCACAGAGTCAAAAGACTCTTTGCCATGTCTGATTTCCAGCTTTCTCTCAACACTTCCTCTGCTGTTGCTGCTTCAGATGAAGATTTCATTTCTACGTCTTCAGTTTTAGCACCATAGACAATGTTCATACGTGTAACACACCAAAGACGGCTTTACCCTCTTTGTATTTATTTCACTTCTTTTTATGACTGGTATTTGGACTGAATACAGGTTGTGTGTTTCTGACAATACCTCTAGACTTCACTGCTGAGAGGTTGTTTTACCAATAACACAGCTTTACGCAGAAAACAAAGAAAAAGCTGTACTGTTTTCACGTCATCTGTATGTATGAGGGTATATAATAGTCTTAGAGTATTATGTGGGTGTAATAATCTTGTAACCTGCCTGTGCAAAGGTGACTTGAAGTTTTTGCCTCTGTTGGATGCAGCAGGGCGAAGGTCAGACCCTCATCAGAGGGCTGGGAGGTGGGGTTGGAGGGTTGGGTGGTGGTCTGACACATGGACTGAAGGTATGGTCACATTAGCTTTTCAAACAGCCCCGCATTCAAGCCTGAAAAAGGATGTAATGTCACTGTTCTGATGTGGGTAATAAATAAATATTGAAGAGAGCGCTGAGAGCACAGCATGAGAGCAATGCGGTTTGAAGTCTGGTAGAGTAATATTGCACTAAACAGGATGATGACACACACTATAATTCATACTGTATATATGCACTATAATATTATATATACAGTATATACTACATCTATACTGTATATATGCTATACAAATATTAATATTAATAACTTCCACATGTCCAAACACAGAGCATCAGTGTTTCTGTGCGTACCGTGCATGTACACATGGTCAAAGTTGAATGAAAGTGATCTCTAAACTTCGAGTCTAGAACAAGAATTTGTCTGTTTTAGGGGCTTTAATTGAAATGAATACAAGATGTAGAAAAGATCTGCGGGATAAAAGTGTAACATGAACGTATCTTATGCTGCGTTCAGGCAGACACTAGTTCATGCAGCTCGCCCCATTCAAATGAATGCTCCGGCAAAAAAATTGAACCCAGCTCAAATTTCATATGAGCCAGCAACATATTCCCAGTAGATTACTTTGTAACGTGAACGCTGTATTTCTACAGTTTACAAGAAAAGATAATATGATTGCCGTGTCATGATACCATGACCACTTTCCAGTGTTGTAAAATCCCACCTCATAATATTATAAGCCACTCTGCACTGTTTTGGCATCTGATAAACCGTCAATATCACAGATCTATTACTCAAACAGGCCTTCCTGGATGGTTTTTCGTCTCACCTGTACCTGATACAACACAACCCCATCAACGCAGCTCCTTGCATTTTATTAACACAGGGATGATCTGAGTTATAGGTCAATGAGTTTGAAGGCCTTTTAGACACCAAAACACTGCACAGCGGCTTTTTGTGGATGATGCTGCATTGCGTTGAGCCAGTTTCAAGCCAAGTTTTTTTGGCAGACAACTTTATGTTTTCTTCGCCAGAGCCCCTGCGTCGGGACCCCCGTGGTGCCAACGCAGTGGCCTCATTGAAACAAATGAGGGGGCTGAGTTTTTTTTTCACACATCCCTGCTGTTTGTTTGAACACGGTCTGACACCGAAGAGCTGGAGGGGAGGGAGTGGTTTGGGGAAGGGTCTGTGTGTTTGGGAACCGAGGAAGGTGAAGGTGGTGGAACGCCTTCTCTTTCCACCTGCGTTATTATCCTCCTGTCCCCCTCCCCAATCTCTACCAAACACACCATGTTGGCCAAAGTCACCAGTACAAACAAGAGATTCAGAAAAGGATATTTTACAAGTGTGTAACATTTGCTGATGGACCAGATTTTTAATGGATCTTGGTGTGAAGTCCTTTCCATCCTAACAAGTATTTTGGGAAAAGTGACACTGTGCTGCTGACACAGCCGGTCAACTGTGGTCTTTCTGTCTCTCCTCCCTCCCCCTACATGTTTGTTTTCTCAAGATATGCGGTTAGATGGTGGCATAGCACCACAGAATAAAGGGTTACAGGTCGCAGGTCGGACGTTTTGTTGTTCTTTTTACGTAAAGTAAACAAAATCCTGTTTCTCACATGAACACATGTCTGTTAAATCCACAGAAACTAAACATCCACCTGCAGCTATAATATGTTTGTGCTATGATCGCCTCACACGCAGCTCTTGGCCGCTCTTTGATGTGTGGCAAGTACTCTCATTGCATCACTCTCACTCTTATCAACACTTATCCAGACATTTAGCCTCTCCTCTTTAATTCTAAGGATGACGAGCAGAGGAATAACACTTGGGTTTCTGAGGAGAAGAAAACAATGATTGTCCTCATGGGAACATTGCGGTAAGTGTTGTATCGTCCTCTGCACGCACGTGGAGAAAGAGGGGGAAACACACTCCTCTCTCCTTAAAGCTGAGGTCATCCTGAATTAGTTAATTAAAGCAGGTTGTTGCCAAAACATTAGATCATCCCACAGCTTGTTTTGTCATTAGCTGAACCCAAACCCCTCCACGGGCCCCCCTCTCTTTGAGAAGGAGAACATGAAGGAGGCAGATCAGGCCTTAATTTTGGAATAACTGCAGTAGAGTTGTAAACTTACTAACTTTCCTGCTCATAATTCACCCCTAGATTTTATGTTTTGTTTTATTATAGGCTGAAAAATATTATATTCCTGCATATTCTAGTCTGTTTTCACTCAGAGAGCCTGTAGTGATCTTGTAATAAATCAGTTTGATTAGTATATTAGGATTAAGCATACAGAAGATTACATAGGACTGATCCACAGACTTTACACTCACTTCAGTTCATTGACTAATTCAGAATACATCCTGTGATAATACTGTAGAATAGTGTAATTAAACATAATACTCAACTCCACAATCCCCCTTTTTTAAGCCCAACAGTTGGCATATAGAAGAAGTTTTGTTGTTGATTCAAACAATCAAATCTTAACATGGAGTATCATGTTAATAAAGATAAATAATAAAACAAAATTTCATTTACCACCATTCATTTAGCATAACATAACATATAAAGAAATAAATAAAATCAATAATACAATATATGACCAAAACACACAAAATTACAACAATTCATTTTATTAATATGATTTGGTAAATTTGCATTTAAGTATGAACTATTTCACCAA
>NTHP01000487.1:168183-206176 GCA_003416845.1 Oplegnathus fasciatus | reverse complement strand
AGGTACCGTAGAGAGGAGGACCCTTTATCATCATCGTTTTACTTTCAATGCAGTTGACAGCTGACAATTGGCCCCCACATGAAGACAGCATGTGATTCTGTTTTATAAAAGGCTGACTTTGAAGAACTTCAGTCTTGCACTGACCTACTTAAACAAGATTTTTGCTGTCTGTGTTTGCCAGGTGAAGGAGCACAAGTGGTGTTTCTATATGCTGCTATTTATACGCTAACAGCCCACACACACACTGAGCCATTAATCATAATTGGGTCTGAAGCTGGGAACCAGACAGTTGACGCTGAATCAACGATGACTACACAAATTCAATATCTGGTTTGATGAGTTTGTGTGTGTCTTTGATATGTCACAAAGTGTGTGCTCATCAGTTCGTCTTCACGAATCCCAACACACCCACTCAGTGGAAAGAGAATTTGCATGTGTGTGCAAAGACGTGCGGGTGTGTTTGCTCATGTATTTTTGGAGGATCTCCCTTGTCGACCATCTGCCCCGCCCTTCCAAGACAAACGACAGCAGTCTGGATGCCAACCTTTCCTTCATCATTCCCTCCATTTTTTTCATTCCCAGAAGGCCGTGCTTCCTCACTGCACGTGAGAGAGACTCTGCCCTTTGCCTGTTGTCAGTGCCTTTGGCTGTTTTGAGGTCGCTATTTAGCAACACGGCTCTGGTTAACCATTACTTACCCTGCCCCCTCCTGACTGGGACCACTGACCTACTAACCAGAGAGCTCAAACAAACAGCTTTTAACATGTCTGTGTGTTAAAGATCCCTGCTGCTGTGTCACGTTGGGACCACTTTTACAATACTATCTTTATGTAGCCGCAAACTGTCTGCAGAGTTACACGTGAGGGTATCACGGTCCAAATGAACTGAGAAGAAAAGGTCAAGACGTGGTTATCGATTGTACTGTTACAACATTAAGTTTCTTTTTGTTGATTTACCTGATGGATGATTTCTAAACTGAGACTAAGAGCTAAAAAAACTAATGAAAGAAGCAGTTGTTTTAGTTAATACATTAAAAAAACATATCACTTGTGTATCTTCAACACGACAGACTGATCCAGGCGTAATGTATTTTCACTTGAAAGTTTCAACAGACTACATTTATGTAGTCCAGTGATTGAGGAATAGCTGGCTCTGAAGAAACTGTATGGTGAAATCTCTACCTGTTGACAAATTTCTGTTGTTCCCTTGTATGTATCACCCCATCACCTAATCCAGGGTGAGGTCGCTGTGCCAGGAGCATCTGGTAGTTCAAGTATGGCGTCCTTCGAGGGATTGAAGAGGGTATCAGGTTAATTTGGAGCGCTAAGAGGGACACGAATGTCACAGCTCTCTTTGAAACTTTAACACACCTTAGTTGCATTGAATACAGAGTTTTCTCTGCTGCGGGGCAGTGTGGTTTGTTTGTCTGCTATATTTGATTTAAAGAAAGGGGTCTGGGGCTTTGAAACAAGTCACATGTTGCCCTGTTGCCCTACTGTTTAAACAAGCCCAAAATATTTGCTTTGTCTGTTTGCAGCACGTTTGACTATGTGAAAGTCAACATACATTGAATGTCAGTGTTGACGAGGCCTGATAAGAAATCCCTCTAGAAAATTTGAATTTCAACGGCCATCTATTATCTCTGGTGAAATAATCCCATTTACATGACCAAATTCAAGACATGAATTGCAAATTTGACCAGATTGTGTTTGGACCACAGACACGTAACTACTTGTCATCTGTCATTACAAAGGTGCTTTCTGTGATGTTTTTTTTTCATTTTATACACAAGTCTTCAGATTGTTCTCACTCAGCTCAGTCTGATTTTCTCAGGAGATCATTTCCAGTTTGGTGCATCTTTGGAGGATGCAGGGTGACAGAGACGGGGCTTGCTTGGGCATGCCGGTGTGTAATGTGAGCAGTAATATGAGATGTAAGCCTGGTGAGTCCCTACATTCGTGGAATGTGTGTGTGTGCCGAGTGACAGAGCTTATCATTTTGGTATGAGAGAAAGTAGCTAGAGCTGCAGTAACTTTACACCCCTCGCCCTCTTTTAGTGGTCACTATTAAAAGACATTTCCAGCTGATGAATCAAAAAGGAGAATTGTGAAATGGAGCTAACAGTGTGTGTTTAGTAAACATCCAGTGGGGTGTTAATACAGACTCATCATTGTGTGGGTAAGTGAGCATGTGTGCACCTCTGTGTATCGTGGATCACAAAGTATTTGGCCAAATGAGAAGGTACCACACATTCACACTAATACTCTTAATCCACCTGCCTCCTCTGTGTCTCCGAGCGAAGGTGTGTGTTCTCATGGAGGTGCATTACCACTGCCAGAGGGCCAGCTGGGATGCTCACAGGGTGTTATGTTGAGAATATTTCTCAACAAGGTGGACTGACGGGAGAGGAGGAAGAAAGTTGAAGAGAGGAGACAAAAGGTAGAAAACGGGAATTTCAAAGACTGTATGGAGGTGAAACAGTGAAGTGAGGAGATGTTTTGCCGAAGAAGAAAAGAAGAAGAGCAGAAAAAATAAACAAGAAGAAAAACAAAAAACAAAGATGATAAATCTGTGATTATCAGCCCAGCCCAGTCCTTGGAAGGAGGGATGGAAGGGAGGGGAGGGGAGGGGAGGAAGGAAGGAAACAGAGAGTGTGATTGATGGTCTTAACGGAGGTAGAGAAGGTGTTGAAATTTGTTGACCCAGCTGAAATATTTATTGTCCTATCCCATCGACTCCCGCTGTGTGTTTTTAACTTCAGAGCTGCCGACTGCTTTTCCTCTACAGTGAGGGGTCTGAGTGGAAGTCCGCTCCCTGCTGCTGCCTCCGGAGACTGACTGACCACTGCATGTGTATGCTTGACTTTAGACTGTGGGTGTGAGTGCCCGAATCTGTGTGTCGGGTTTGTATACATGTATTTTAGTGTGTGTGTACCACAGGGAGGTTGGTCTGGTGCACCCCGCCCTGCTGACTCCTTTAAATAAGCACTGCTGTGTGTGTGTTTGGGCTATAAGGAGCGAGGGCAGCTCAGCCACGGTGTGCAGGAGGTGAAACTACTCATGGGAATGGATACAAGTGCATTTACTGATTTATTTTTTGCATTAATTGAACACAAACCTCACAGGAGTACTCTTGAGGTATTCCACTAGTTAAAGCTTCTCCTGAACCACTGTTTTGCAGACCCTAATGACAGGATATCCTTGACCACACCTCCTTCATAATGATATTCCTTTTTTTTTTCCGTTTACCAGCTGTCTGTTATCCTACTTCCCTTCGCTGACTTTCTCACTTACTAGAGTACATTGTTTATTATCTCAGAAGAATCTATTGGAAAGGAAAAGGCTATCTGGAATAGGAGCTGGTGTTATATTTGGATGCTGTCAGGGATGTAGTAGAGAGTGAACACACCTAAACTCAGTAATTCTAAGTAAATTCTAAGTAATATGTTGATGCTTATAATTGATAGGAAGTGATATCAAACTGATTTAAGGAAGAAATTCAAACACAGCACAGCTGGTCAATCACGGCATGAAGTGGGTGTGAATGTCGGATTGTTGGGTTCAGAAAGTTACAGGGGAGCTATTCAACCATCCAACAAGCAGTTCTGATTAAGTATACAGGCTCTGAACTTGGCCTTATGTTGTATGTCGGGCAACTAACGATCACTGATTAATCTGCTGATTGTTTTTTCAAAAAAAAGGTCTCGTCCATAAAATGTCACAAAACGGTTTTCTAAAGCCTGAGATGACATCTTCAAATCACAGAAGACAAAGAAAAGCTGTGAATACTCACATTTCAGAAGCTTGAACAAGGGATTTGTTTTCTTGAATAATGATTTAATTGTTTATCCAATTAGTGGAACAGTTGGCAATTAATTTTCAGTCGATCGACTAATCAGTGCAGCTCTAGTAATTTGTTGAGTCATATTCGTTGGAGGTAGCATCAAACTTGTGAAAACAGAGTTTTTAAATGAATGTATACTCTGCTACACCTGCTGCTCCGCCTTTCCCTGGAAAAGTCCTCTTGTAAACAGGAAGGATGCATTTTATATTTTCAGCAGCAGCTGCAGAAGTGGCACCAGTTTGTTTGGAATAAGCAGAAAAAGACAGTAGTTCTCATGAGAAAGAATAGCAATCACAGAAAAGTTCACTGTACTGTTCGCACAGTTTAAATGATCTCTGATTTGTGTCTCTGTTGATTGTTTTCTTTATGATGACTGGTGGTTCATTTACCAGTATATCAGCAGGGTTAAAATAATGAGTCATTGTTTCCATGCCACCTATTGGAGGTGGGAGCGGCACTTAAAAAGAAAGCCGGGGTACTGAGGAAGTGTCGGGAAGATCACGTGACTACGAGGAAAAGCTCTTGCTTCCTGCTCTCCCAACTGTCTTCCTGCTTCTGGACAGAGGGGGCGGAGCCTTCCTCAGCAGTGGGAGGAGAAGTAGGGGAGCATATGAGCCTAAGAAACAGAGAGACGCTCAGGTTTGTGTTCATTTGGCTCGCGCACACACAGGAACACACCACACGCATACCGGCACATTGGTGCTTGTACTAGCTGAAAGCAGCCGTGCAGACTCGGAGCTCCTGCCTGCTTCTTTCTGGAGCTTTGAAGTTAGTTTTCTGGTTTTCCTGTGTTCCAGAGACCCGGTTTCAGATCTTACTGCCTGACTCGTATACATCATGTAAGTAAACTTTACCTTCTGTCCTGTATGAGCAGATCAGAGTGCCTGCTGTGTGTAGACACAGGGTTGTGTCTGTGTACTTAAAAAGGGGGAGGGCTTGTTGCTGTGGCAGGTATCGACAGCAAACTTTACACTTGTGAGTGATGTTTTGACTAAATGAGTTTTGTCTTTATCAGCTTAAGCTTTTGTTTTCTTCTATGGCCTGTTAATGTAAATGCATTCAGTCATTTGTCGCTAATGATATCTTAAACATAGGATGTTAGCAAGAGGACCAGCTTTATTGTGATAGTTTGGAAAACCATACAGAGCAATTGAACTGCTCTGTTATAATAGAGGCAGCTATTGTCTCTTTCTGTATCCCTGCCTGTGCTTCCTTGTCCTTGAGATGGAATGCCAAATCTAAAAATACTGGTCTTGATTATAACATTTGGCAGCTCTGCTCCAGGACTATTTTCATTCTCTCAGCCCTCTCAGCTGTGACAGGGGGAGAAGCTGCGCGGCAGGCTGGCAGAGTGGATGTATTGTACCTCTAACAAGTTTGATGTTGACGTTTTATTTCAAGCAGAAAAGGAAAGTGTTTGAGAGCCAGAGGTGCTTCGTTTTATCTCAGGCTGTGTTGATAAGGAGCAAAGATCTGACAACATTTCATGAGCTCATCTGTGTCTCTTTTCTCGCTAATATGCATGGTTTTACTTCTGTTTTAAGCCTGTGTGTGTGTTTAGGAGAGAAAGAAGTGTTGGCTGTTGGCTAAAACAAACAGAAACTCACCTTTTCATCACCGTTCTGTACCTGTCTCTGTCAGTGGGCAGGTGATTAGGGATTATAAAGGGTTAACAGTTGGAGAATGAGTCCTGTGTGTGTGTGTGTGTGTGTGTGTGTGTGTGTGTGTGTGTACACTCCCTGTATCCAAGCCAACAGTGAGGCCTAGCCATTGAGGCGACTCCACAGTGACCACTCTCACCAGTGTGTGTGTGTGCGGTGGCTCTGTAGCTGACTGAGGACAGCAGTATGTGATTGCGTCCACGCCTGCGTGTCTCTGGAATGTGTTCATCACCACGTTGAAGGGGGGGATACTTTCTCTCTTCTTGCATTTTTTGCTTGCCTTCAGGCTCTAACATTGCAGCATAGAGCTCTGTGTGTGTGTGCGTGTGCATGTGACCGTTCAGGTATGCAGTTGGCATGTAATTGCGTTAGTTTGTCTGTATATGCACATATGTCCCCAGGTGTGTATGTCTGTGTGTCACCTAACAGATAAGCTCCAGCTGAGTGAGGCGAGAAGAGATGCCTCTGACCACTGATCCAAACACGCTTAAAATTACACTCGTCTCCCAAAAGATCTACAGATCAGTTTGTGGGGTATCATCGCAGTTTCTATAATCAGCAGAAATTCTTTGCTGGATCAGAGTTATTTCACCCTCTAGAGGCTCAGCAATGCCAGAATCTCTACGGGCATTATAAATCTGAGGGGCTAGTTATCCAGAACAGGGAGAACAATATTCACCCAACATGTTGTTATTATTAAATATATCTGAAATAGAATCGACCTAAAGACCTTTTGTACCTCAAATAAGACTTAAAGTTGCCTGCCGTCCTTCAAAATGCACCAGAATTGGTTGAATTTTGTGTTAATTATTTTGTAAAAGTGAAATACATATAATGTTATCTGGGTTGTGCCAAAGGAGTGCAGTAAAAGACAAACACAATACTGTGTTAAATGGGTGACTTTTCCAGTGAGAGTTTGTGAGATGCTACTTTTAGTTGGTGTTACTTTTTGAATGGTAACTATCTCATTTACAACTTTTTAAACTTTAAAGGCATAACGAGTAGGATTCGTCGCTTGCTGTTCGTAAATGCAACATTCAAAACTCCCCGGCTCAAAGCGCATGCACTTCTGGTGGCTCCACTTGCTTACGATCTGGCAATCGGTCGCTGCGTTTTTATAGAGTCCCGCACCTCACACCCTGCGCGTTGTTATTGGCTGGGGGCTACACACCGCTGCCCAAAGGTCGATGCCCAGAGATGTCCCGAGCACAGCAAAATAAGAAAATCCAGGCAGAGGGCAGGGTCTCTGCAGATACAGACAGCGCCACACACTTCTAGAAGATCATAAGTGATGATGGAGAGGGATTATTTTTGTTTGAGTCTGTACATTGTTTTTTAGGAAAAACCTACTTGTTATGCCTTTAAAGCAACTCTGTGGAACTTTTCATTTTGTGTTGATTTTGGCGGTCCCTGTGGACAAAGGCGATAGTGTTTCACCTAACGTCAGGTTACGTGTTCCCTCTGCTTCACTGCCCGCTGCAAGGAGACTACTTCTCCGGGAGGAGAGCGGGCGGCAGCTCTGGAGGCGGACCTTCAGTTAGCAGCTGAAGCAACTCAAATTCAGCCAGAGCAAACCCCAGCGCCGTTTCACCAGGCACTGACCCGGTGGCAGGCATTAAGAATAACTATTAGAAAGTAATAGAAATAGCCAGTCTTCTCGCTGTTGGTCTAGTTTGCTTATGTAGGTCATATAGAGGCATCGGTATTAAATTGAGACTATTTCATAACCACTTAAAAACTCCATAGAGCTGGTTTAAGTAGAGATGAGTGGATGACAATGTGGCTCTTTTTCGTATCGTATTGTCCTTGTTTATGTTGCAACGCATATTGAGTCCGTTTTTTTTCATCTATTTAACTAATGTGGGGAAATGGCAGATGTTATAATATGTTTGTCTTCGCTGCCGGGTTTAGTTTTCCTGAGGGAAGACTCAGCCACCTGCTCTCCACTGATTACCTACTCAGTCAAAACTCTCTCCCTGGCATGTACACACACAGAAATCAGGATGCTGACATCCATGGATGCACAGCTACACATATACACATGAGACAGGACTTCATTGGACCCCTCCTCTTCCCACCCCTGGGTGTAATTGTGCATGGATGTGTGTGTGTTTCCTGGGGCCACAGGCCCAGACAGTGATGGGCAGAGGTGGAGGAGGGGGTTTAAGGGGAGACCAACGAATGGAGAGAGTGGGGGAGGGCCATACAAAGATGAAGCTAGATGCTATAATAACTGTCTGCTTATGGTTCAGTGGTTGTTTTTGCAGTTGACTAGACTCTAGTGCATATAAGAGTTGCATAACCCTGTAGTCCAGACACTTCAGTCATGCATATCTGTCTCCACCCGGCCAAGAGCTGTTTTCAGTTGGAAATGAGCAGCGTGGCCAGAGCTGACAGCACTGTGCGGTGAGGCCGGGGCATTATGGGTTGAATCCCGTGAGGTCTGGTGCGCTGGTGCTCTCCTCTCTGTCTTCATTAGCTGTCTTAGGAGCTCCCTAAATCAGCCCTGAAGGGGAGTGGCTGATAACCTTTTGAACTCTTCTTTTAAGCTTTTTATTGACTGAAAAACTGAAGCTGGGGTGTCCCAGTGGGGTGATGGGCTGGAGCTTGTGTTGCACACACATAACCTGATCAGTTAGTCAGATAATGGAAATGTTAAGGAAAGGTCCTTCAGTGTTTCCTCTTATATAATAATATTTAATATCCACAGCACCATCCTGTTCCACAGTCACTTACTCCAGCAATATCATAAAGACAACACATGTTTCTGACTTACGTTGCATTGATTATGTTCTTGACTTCATGATGTTTTCTGTCAAGTAAAGTAATAATGTCAGTAGGTCCACCACTTTGGTCCAGACTGAAACATCATGAATATTTCAACAGACATCCATGGTGCCCAGAGGATGTATCCCAATTACTTGTCAAGTCAGTTTTATTTAATATAGCCCAGTACAAATCACAATTTGCCTCAAGGGGCTTTACAATCTGTACAGCATACAACACCCTCTGTCCTCAGACCCTCGATTCTGGAAGAAAAAAAAACTTTTAACAGGGAAAAAATGGAAGAAACCTCTAGAAGAGGAGGGGGATCCCTCTCCCAGGACGGACAGACATGCAATAGATGTTGTGTGGAGAATATTGGCGATCTCCTTTTTAACTTTTTAATTTAACTTTTTAATTTTTTATATAGACTCGTCTTGTTAAAATCAGCCAAACTGCCCTTGAGCAAGACACTGAATCCCTGCCATGCTCCTCTGTATTTGACACTGACCTCTGACCTCTCTCTTGAGAAACTAGAGAAAAGACAAAAATACTGTCTGCATTCACTGTGTCTACATACATACATCTTTTGTATATAGACACGATAAGCTCTGAAAAAAGCTAGTAAGTGGACCTTGAGTTGGGATTGTCTTGTCAAACTACTACCTCCCAGGTCAAGAATGAACTTTGATGCTTATCTTTTCTGTTTTTTACTGTTATTTTTGCCTAATAAAGGCAGAACTGATAAAAGTATAAACTCTTAACATAGAGAACAACATTTACTGTTACATAATCATTTTCAAAAGACTTGACGTGTGTAGTCACAGTTATCATGGCCATGTTTCTCCACCTTTTTAAAAAAAGAGGTTGATCGAGCAGGTAAAGGGAATAACACCCAGCCAGGAGTTGAGTTTTTTTGTTAAGCAGCAGTTAGATTGGGCAGTTGGACAGCCGGTGTGACAGCTCATCGCATTGTGTGAATCCTCTACAGCAGTTGCCAGTGCATTGTGTACACGTTTCAAGGCAAAGAGGCAAGTCCAAGTGCCCAGAAAGGTTACCGTAAAAACAGAGACAACCTGCTGGTCACTCACACACACACAGTCAGTCAGAAGCAAACACTCCAGCTGAGTGTGTTTGTTTGTTTTTCTGTCTTTCTCACACATTTCCTGTTGTGAAATGCGTCATTGCTTCCTGCTCGTCCCTCCAGTGGGCGACGAACCTGAGAAGTCACTGCTGACTAACTCTCTGCTTGGGGTGAGGGTGACTCTTCCAAAGAGCATTTATGATCCTGAGATTTTTCTCAGAGATTTAAGGATTTAAATATTATTTGCTAGTATGTCGCAGCACATTGTTTCTGTTCAGCAAGATACTGAGTCCCTTGCAGCTCAGGGAAAGTTGTTAAACTCAACCAGACGTCTGTGGTAGAATTCACTGAAATCACCTCATGTTGTTATGTACACTTACTTCATTCATTTATTGTTCAAGAGTAATGAAAGCTGTGTTCTTCAGTGTCTAAGTTTCAGGCTGGAAGGAGGGGTCTGTGTTGTTTTCTATACAGTCTGGGGTCAACGTCCGCTTGGACCAAGGACACTTGCGATATAACAAGTCAGCTGGCGTCACACACATGAACGCACCTTGTTCCTGTGCCTCAATGTTTGTTTGGACCCTCCGACTGCTGCGTCTTCCTGTTTTTTGTCATGATTCAAGACATTTTCTAGGAAGAAAACTGTAAAAATCAGATGTGGCCTGTGTTTCTCTTTCCTCTTCTACCAAAACCCATTTCCTCACGTGTTGCTGTTTACTATTTATTCAGTCATTCAGTGACTTAGTGCTCAAAAGGGGCAAATTGCTCCCAGTCATGGGCTCTCCCTGTAATTAGTCTTAAGCAGGCTGGTTGGTAGGTGACCATAGTCAGCTGTGGTAAAAAAGTTACTCATCCCTTCCTTTCAGCTGGAGCTTCCCCTGCCGCAACATTTCTGGTCATAGAGATCCCAATAATAATGTGCACTTTTATCTTTCCTTCTATTCTTTCTGTCTCTTGCTAACATATTACTCACCCGCTCACACACCAGGAAACACAATCTCTTTGTCACACACACAGCAGACATTATAAGCCATATCATTACCCGCTAATATGGCGGTTGGAAAGGCGAATGTAAAAGCAGTCGGTTTCATAACAACACAGTGGTTAGCATAGTTTTCTGATAATCGAACCGAGCAAGTTTCCATCGCGGAATAGAAATATCATTCCTTGGTCTGTCGCTGTGGTCGGTGCCTGTGGTGCGCTCGTCGCTTTTGGAGACATCAACTGTTTGTGTAACTGCAGAACAGAACATGAATGGAAAGCAAAAGACGGAAAGTTAGAAAAACAGGACGGAAAGGCAGAGAGTTGTTTTTGTTTCCCTAGAAAGTTATTTCTTAACTTGCTCTCACAAGCACTGTGGACTCAGGGTGTAGCTCGATCAATTCACACCTTGTTTGGTGGCAGGCTGCCGTTAGCACACCCGTCAGTCCCATAACAGAGATGCCTTTGAGCTGCCTGACCCCGTACAGTGAGGAAATTAATGACAATAGCTGCTGTTTTTAGGAGTGAGACTGTCCAGGCTGACAATATTTGCATGGAGATGGCTCTTCTCAATGCCAAGCTTTAAAGAAGCAAAGTAACTGGCTTTGCGTTTACATACTTGCAAATCTGGTCTTCATGCAGTGTGAATTCATTTAGCAGCGTCTATTTGACCTTTTTCAGTCCTTTTTGTTCCAGATTTTTGGAGCCTTGCTTTGACAATAATTACTGTTCTCTAACAGTATCCATGGCTAAACTGTTGGGTCCAGTTAGGTAACAAGGAGAGTGACTAATGAGTGGATCATGGGGTTATAGTTATCAGCTGAAACTGGGGGGGTGTAACAGAGATCTTTGTGTGTGTTTGCATGCGCACAGCTTTTGCATGGCTGTTAAAACCTTGTGTTTTATGGTGTTGGACTGGAGGGATATCCCATGATTCCCCTTTGTGTGTACATGATTTGACCACAGTAGTGATCATGTTTAAAGTGTGTGACGGAGGCAGGGATGGAGCCTTTAAATTACACTATGTTGTGATGTGGAATAGGTAGAGAGGAGGCCAGGCTGGTATGTGCACTTTTTAGACACATTACATGTTGAATTAGGACCTCTGTCAAAGTATTTGTGTCATTTTCTTGTACCCAAATGACAGTCCAGCCCAAGGATGGCCATTCTTAAAGAAATTGGTCTTTTTGTGGACATGAAAAGGGTCTAAATCTGGTCTAAAAGGATGTGTTTTTTTCAGTAGAGGCCTATGTAAGGGTAATGGCAAGGCCACAGCATACTAAACCTGAGGTGGCTGAGGTTTCTGTGACCAGACGTTTGTTTTCACTGTTGCTGGTGAAGTCTTTCTTTAGGATGAGTTTCTATGAATGGACACATATACAAGCATTTCTGTAATTGCCCATAGCTATTGCACTGAAGCTGGTGTTTTCAGTGTGTGAGTGGCGATGCAGAAGGCCTTTTTTTCCTGGTGTTTCAAGGTGTTGCTGAGGGCTTTTCTTTCAGTTTCCAAACAAGTTCCTCTTTTTAGGAGACTTTCAAGAAAAGCATGTTTGAAACAATCACCCAAATGCACTTCATCACAAAAAGGCTTATGTGAATGGATATCTTTTGCCCGTATTCAGATATTCTCTAGGCTGGATACCGCATGTGTAAAGTATTAGTTGTTGGCTCCAGTTTTTACTGTGGTCTTTTGTGTGTTTACGGTGGCAGGTGGAGCACCAGTGTTGTGTCATGTGCTGGGCTCGGTCACAGACACACATTCATTTGTTTGTTAAAGGGGAACTCCACAGATTTTACGTATGAAAGTCAATTTACAGGCCTTGGGGATTTATACTGCACATGTGATGTCACCTGAGTCGGCGTCAGTTGGGTCTAAAAGACTACAAGTTTGAAAAATGAAAAAAAATCTGATGGTGTGGAGTTAGAAACAAGTGAGCTTCCCAGACCTCTGTAGCCCACTCCTCATCTCTGCTGAGACTAGAGGCTCAAGGCTACATTAGCCTCTACTAGCATGGCATGCTCGAATATCAGACTGAACTGTCGGTGATCAAGGTGCGTTGTGGGTAATGTAGGCGCCAGGTTTTGACAAGGAAGAAGGATGTGTGGAATAAAAAAGGCTGCTAAAACAATGGAGTACTCTTTTAACTAATAAGGGCTCAAGACTTTGAAAACAGGTGTGTGTGTGTCTCACTCTGAAGATCATTAAGCCCTTTGATAGGCCAAAAGTCCCAACTGTGGTGATGTCATCGTCTTGCGTGCGTCTCATCCAGTGGGTTTCTGTCTTCCTGTAACTGAAACTAACTGAACTATCCCTCTCACTCTTTGCCTCGAAGATGTAACATTTTTTTCTCACTCAGATCATTCTCTTTATTTTGCATTCAGTGTTTCCATAATTGTATTTTTTTTCCTCTATTCTCTAAATGTAGCTACTCCCTGGAGGTTTGCATAAAGGCTTTTGGACGCTTATTGTTTGTGAATCATTGTTTTCTGTGATGCAAATGTGTTTGTAATTTAAGCTAGACTATTTTAAACTCGTCTTTGGTTTGTCACATGGTTAAGATGAAAGCAAATTGTGTGACTGTGTGTGTGTATCTTTTGAGTTTTCAAGCTCTTGCAGTTCCTGAAAGCAAGTGTGTGTGTGTGTGTGTCCAAGTCTAAGCTGTCATGGTCGCTTTTGCTCTTTCTCTGGTCTGCTGTTCAGGGATGAGAGTAAGAGGGAGAGAGGGGGAGATGTGGGGGAAACAGGGTCACATGTTGCGAGAGACGGCAAGGAAGACGGCTATAAAAAGACTAATTAAAAATGAGCAGATAGATATGTTGAAGGTGGAGGTGAGGAGGAGGAGGAGGAGGGAGAGAAACGGGCCCACTAACTGGGTGTGATGTAACCCTGGAGTGTAATGTTGTAAACGATAAGAAGCAGGGGAGGGATGAGCAGCGATGAAGAGCGGAGGGGTGTTTTGGTGGAGAGAATTGTTTTTCTGGGAAATTAGAGGTTGGAGAACGAGCCGAGAACAGATGAACATCGCGTGTGTCAGCAGTGCTTTGAACTCCTAAAACTGAGAGAAATAATACAGCAGTAATTGGGTGGTGTAAAGGTGTAGAAACAGGGGAAAAAACTTTCACTGTCTGTCTTTGTTTCTTTGTCTCTAAACTAGCGTTGCATTTGTTCGGCTGGTTTTTAGACACTGTAAACATTAAGCCCAGTGCACTACGAGCACCAACTAAATGGTTAGAATACACATTTAAGCACATTTAGAATAAGATTGAAATAAGATAATCCTCAGTTGTTTACTGTGTCTCTGTTGTTCACACACCATCCACACTTTCTCTACTTCTGCACTGATGAAGACAAAGGGCTAAACAAGAAGAACAGTTGTGTGGGTTTCAGTGTTTTTCACAATGTTTTCATTGCACCCCGCTGAGCTTGATGCAAGTCAATGTAAAAATTGCAGCTGTTTTGCCCGTTGTCCTCCCCTCTCTTTCTCTCCCCCCCTTTCTCCCTTTCAAAGAATTTTCATTTGAATGAAAACCCTGCCTCAGTGTTTTGTTGTGCTCGGAGGGGGGAGGGGTCCAATTGGTCAGAATCCCTTTCGAGGTGGACCAATGCGAGCGTGCCTCCCGCCTCCCACCCCGCCCCCTGTGTCCCACTGAGGCTCCCGGCCTGACGTGTGATTGGCTGGCTGGGAGGAGCCAGACGCGGTATTAAAGCCTGTCCCGTCTGCTCTATTTCAGTGTTGAAGAGAGTCCCTGTCTGTCAGCCGGAGAAGTGTGTGTGTGTGTGAGTGTGTGTGTGTGTATCAGTGTGTGTGGATGCTTTTGTTAATGAGAGGCGAACAGAAAACAGAGAGCTCTACCTTTATCTGACTTGGACTTCATCTCTTTTTAACCCTCTCCAGGACTGTGGGGTTCTCCAGCTGAGTTGCTGGCCGGCTTTTTGTGTGAGATCACAGCTGGACAGACGGACGGGCTTGACAGACGATTTGGACAGATATCGTGACGGGGATCATAAAGGCAGTTGTGTTGCCGGGGATCATTGCCGGCTGTTCTACCAGACCTGCATTTTGGATAAAGAGCTCCCATCGGCTGCACTGTGGCTGACCGGTGACCCCGATCTGCAGCCTAACCCCCTTCTGGGTCGCCGCTGAGCTAATAGAGGTGGTCTGGCTGGGCCTGATGTGGAATTTGACCCCGACTGACCCCGTCCCACAAGTAGCCTTTCACTGAGCCTGCACTGGGCAAAAGGAAGGATAAAAGAGCAAGAGGGGCGACGGAGAAGAAAGGAGGAAGAAAAGGAGAGAAGTGAGAGCAGCAGCACAGCGACCGGTGAGGAAGTTAAAGGGGGTTCTGGGAGCGAGGGTGCGAGGGAGGAAGGGGGGGAGGAGAGTGGGAAGAAAAGAGAGAGTACAAAAGAGCTATTTTCTTAAGCTTAGAGAGGACATGTGGGAGCTCTAAAAAGATGTTCGTTGACCATTAAAGCCCCACTCTCATCCACCTCCTTCTGTCAGTAACTTCTCCACATATCCACAACATTGTATTTATTGTGTTAAATGTAACAAAAAGTGATTTATAACAGCCACAAAGTGAATCATTGTCATGTTCTTTCTCTCAGCTCTCGCTCATTCACTCTTTGCTAGTCTTGTTTTTTTTAAAAACCTTTTGACCGATAGAAATTTTTTCTCTCTCTCTGTCAGCTCTTCCAGTATGCCGGTGGAGACCCTGCGGCCATCAGACGGCCGTCTGGCCGGGGTTCCCTTCACCTCTGCCATGCCCTTCAGGATACTTAACAAGGGTCCAGACTACTTCCGTCGTCAGGCTGAGCCCGGGGCCCGTAAACTGAGCGCTGTAGAACGCCTGGAGGCCGACAAGGCCAAGTACGTAAAGAGTCAGCAGGTGGCCCTCACCCGCCAGGCTCCCATCAAGCCGCCAATCATTCGCAAGCCCCTCGTTCCTCCGGGGATGATGCTTCAGTGCCAGATCAGCACTCCTCCAGCCCGCAAAGTTCCTCGCTGCCCAGCTGATGTGGAGAATGGAGGAGGGAGAAGAGGACCTGCTCTTAACTTGGATATTCTGAATAATCTTATCAATGATGTATGTGATGGACCAATGCCCTGTTCCCAGTCCTCTTCCTCCACGTCCCCCTCCTCCTCATCACCTTCATCAGGAGCTAAGAGCATCGGCAGTAGCCTGTCGGCAGAACAGGAGAGGAGTAACCGGCTCCTCAACAACCTCAAACCATTGAATCACGGCACCATCAACTCCTCATCCACCTCCTCCTGCACCTCGTCTCCACTCAACAACAACCTCCGGACCCCTGCAGCAGAACCCACCCGCCGCCCGCCCCCTGTTCCAGCACGAGCACCCCGTATTGGGGTTCCAGTACCCTATAGCTCCCCTAACTCAGTGACAGTGCGCAGGGTGGACGTTCGGCCTCAGGCGGAGATAAGGAAGCCCCAGAGGGCCCAGCTGCAGCCCCAGCTCAGGCCCAGACAGACTGCCCAGGGCCAAGTCGCACACCCCCAGGTCCCACCTCCACCACCTCCTCCACCCTCTCAGAACCAACTCCAACCCCTCCCTCAGCTCAACACCCCCTCCCAAATCTTGCCCCCACCTCCAGCCTACCTGCCGCCCAGTCCTATGCTGGTCCGAGCGGGCATGATCCCGCCAGCCTCCCCAGCTTTCACCCGTATATCAAACGCCAGCTCCAAGGGGTCTGCCCGCAAGCACCCATCCTTGCACCGCTCCAAGTCGGACCTGAGCGACCGCTACTCCCGCGCCACGGCCGACCTGGAGCGCTTCTTCAACTACTGCGGGCTGGACCCGGAGGAGGTGGAGTGCATGGGCGGAGTGGAGCGCTTCACAAGAGCCAACTCGGACATCGTGTCCGTCTCCAAGCTGCGCAGCGTCAGTACGCCCAGCTCGGAGGCTGACCGGGCGAGGGAGGACGGAGGAGATGAGGATGACGAGGACGGGGCAGCCAGAGCCAACGAACGGGTCCCCTACGGCATCTCCGTCATCGAGAGGAACGCTAGAGTCATCAAGTGGCTATATGGCATCCGTCAGGCGCGAGATGCTAATAACGCTGTCTCTAACGTATAGACTAATGAGGACTTGAAAGGACTTGAAAGAAAAAACAGGGAAGCAGCTCTTTTTGTATGTATACATAAGTCTGAAGAAGGGAAACCCATCTGTTCATCTTCTGCTGCCTTACATCACATATAAGGATAATCCAGTAGTTGTTTTTACTGTTTCCTGTGAAGACTCACACACACAGGACTACTTCCCTGAAAGACTAAATGGACGATACATTTCCCTTTTCCGTCACTTGATCTTATATAACAATATTGGTATATGAAAGCAATAATAGACTGGTGTAAATGATGATGGTGAGAATGAAGGCAGAGGATGTTTGTGATTGTGGTTCCTCTTGTAAAGGTACTTAGTGAGAGTGTGTGCGTGCATGTGTGTGTGCGTGTGCGTACCAGAGACCTCTGCAGCACAAAGCCAGACTGGCTACCAACTGCCAGAGACTCTGGTGCTACACGGTGCAGTGACTGTTGAGCAAGCCAGGAAGAGAACCACGTTGATACTGTGAAACTTCACAAAAAAAAGCTTCCATAAACACATTTGTATTTTCAAAAAACCTTTTGGCTGAAAGACTGTTATTATACAAATTTCTGTGAGCATGCGAGTGAAACGTTTGTATACATTTATTTTAGGTTTTGTCATCTCAACAAAGCACACACATTACTCTCACTCAGATAATCACTTCACGGCACAGACGTACATTCAGGTCAATTACAGTAAATATGGTAGCAGCTGCAGTTAGTGCTGGCTGTATATCTGGCTGTAACGTTGTCTAGTTGTGTGTTTGCATCTGAAACATGGTCTCATGTCTTGGATTATGCTGCACTGGTGCAGCGAGAGAAATCTGTTTACTATGTATGTCTTGGCACGGATGAGAGAGCAAGTCATATGATAAGGGATGATCTCATAAGTGGATGGTTGAAGTAAGTGTAGCATGAAAAAGTTATTTTGCCTCCAGAGAGATGGAGAGAAAATCAAAGGATGGGTAAGAGGAAGACTGACAAGAGCATACTCATGGATAGAAAAAAGATATCTATGGTGTATTAATATGTCTGTGGTTCTGAAAGTGTCTCAGGAAGATGTACTTGGCATACTCACGAAAATGGACCAATATTTATTTGGAAAATGTAACTTAATGTATTTTTTAATATTGGACAACTTTGTGTACAGAATTCAATCTTTGCTCTTAAGTGCAATCTGATCATATCTACTACAATTACAGCAAATGTAGGATCACATTTAAACACACATGACAATACAGGCACCAGTCACATGCTAAATGTGAATGTTGTAAACAAGGGACTGCTACGTGTACCATGTGCCCTGCTGCTCTGTGGGGAGCACTAAAGAAAGTGAGACTGTTGTGTATTTATTTGACTTCCTGTTTGTCGCAGTGGGAGCAAGAGAGGAGGTCTGTCTCCCCTGTACAAGTTCTCCACCCTCTGCATCTACTTCCTTTCACTTTTCAGGATATTCAGTATGAGCACCAGCAAGGTTTTCCTCTTCGTACCTGAACCTATCACAGGTAGATGAAGAGCAGCGTACAGCGGCAGTCAGATCAGAGGGCTGGAGAACACGACAGCAGCGACAGTGAACAAAATGTGCTGTTGAATCCGGCACTGGATGCCCAAAGAGTCTTCAAGTGAGAGATCCAAAATGCTTTACCGTGGTGTATTCTAAACAAGTAATAAAAAAATGTTAAAGTACGTTCTTGTTCACTGTTTTTCTTATTTTTCTGGTCTTTCAAGTTGACTGTAAATATGGTGAGGGACCCACCTGGTTCCAGCATATGGCTGCAAACAGCCGCTCCTCTGATTTCTTCAGTGTTTTGGGAGTTTATGAAGCGCTGCTGCCAAGTCCTCGGTTTATAATCTGAAATCTGGTGCGGGTCCAGTTCAGCAGAGGCAGGTGTTTTGCCCGTCAAATCTCATTTCAGCATGAATAATTGACACACAGCACTTTCACTGAGCTCCCCTGGACGGTTTTTGTTTACTTTGATCGCGTTCTTATGAGAGTCCGGCTGCTACATTATTTAGATGGCAAAATGTGGACACACACACTCACACACAAACTCTCACTCTCTTCTTGGACTTGTAGTCTCTCATTTAGTCGCTCACATGAAACTGCACAAGTTGTAATATGACAGTGAGCCCACTGATTGCAGTCTAGAAGCCTGTTGTGATGACCCCCCCTCCCCAAGACCCAGCACCACACCCTGAGCTCTGGACCCTTTTTAAGAGAGCAACTGCTCAATTAAACACACTGTTGGAGGGCAAGGAGTGTAAAATGAATGGGTATGAAAGGGGCACTTTGGCTAGTTCTTCAACTGAAGCTCATAGTGGTGTAAGTTTAGGCAAAAACATGAAAATACAAAGGAGGACCAGGAATATTAAAGGAATACTCCACTAAAAATCAGTTTTGAGTATCAAGTTTTTACCCCCTGTAGGTTTGAAAGGTGACAGAGTTTGTAGTTCACAGATACAGATTAAATGACACAAGTAGCAGAGGAGTAGATTCTGCTGCAAGAATGGTTTGAGAAGTTTCTTTTTGCAGTGACTCTGGGTCACTGTTGGATTTCATTGAAACGGCTTTGGATCCAAACTGATCCTCCACCAAGGGACAAGCTGCAAACTTGTCAAAGCCACATTTTTTCAAACATACAGGTGGTGAGTATTTGATGCTCAAGAGGTTTTCAGTGATGTATTCTTTAAAGGGGTACTCCAGCGAGTTCGTAGTGTACTTCTATAACGTTAGGGTACTAATGTTGTGGAAAAGATCACAAACAGTAGTGAAAATCGAAGCAGCAGCAGCTGAGATATCCTGACTTTAAGTCCCTAGTATCGGCCAAGCTCCAGAAACGCTGGATCCTAATTGCCCATAATGCAACTTGATAGCCTCTTTTGTTAGACCCTATGAGTCTGGTAAACACCCACGTCTTTCTAACGCCACATCCCCAGTTTGTAGGCTTTCTGTTATAAATTTGTGGTGTCCAAACCCAAGCAAAAATTGTTCAGACTTTGGAAAGCTCCCTCCGGAAGACATTATACAACTGTTTTCACAGGCTGAGTAGTACTCCTCCTGGCGTATAAACTGACTTTGATGTGTATAAGCGAACTCAAGAGCACTAAACCACCCTGGGTGTCTGAACAGTCTGGGATCCGATTCACTGTCACCACCAAGTTTTCCTTCTTGTGCTTGTTTTTCCCTGCACGGACTAGCTTCCAGGATCAAATGCCGCCTCTGATGAGCACTTCTGATATTTGGCGGTTTCCATCCGAGTTATGAAATCATAGAGCTTTCAGACAGCTGAATTGTGGCTCGTGCCTCCTTCAGGCCGGCGACCACTCCGCAGTGGCCTCGCTTGTCAGAAATCGCAGTCCCTTCACATCATGACATCATCGCTTGCATGGTCTCCTCCAGAACATGGCCTTGATTTACTGCTCACACAATTTACTGGTTTTGAGGATGTGGGTGGCTAGAGGATTGGAGAAGTGTGGTGGAGTGGAGCACGCTGTTGCAAATGATAAATATTGCTGCCTGGAGCCTGGGGCTGGGCATCATGACAGCAGCCGCCTGATGTCCCAGGAAACTCTGATTAAAAGCCAGCAACACTGAGGGGAGAGAGAGAAGCAGAGATCTAAAAAACGGACAGATCACAGAGGTTTAAAGGCTCGGAAATGGAAGAGGATGAGAGAGGAAGTTGGTGGAAGGAGGTAGAAAAGGGAAGAAGAGAGAGAGATTGGGGGAAACTAGACGGATGCTGCAAGAGAAAGTGATTTTATGCATATTGGTAAGTAATGTGTCAGCTTTTATTAGAGGAGCAAATAACCTCAGTCTTGGAGCAGCTGTGCATCTCTGGGGCTTTAATGTCCAATAAGTGAGAGGAGCTCTGCACTCATGGCAGGATGTACTGACTCTAATCTGCACTGAAAGTCAATCAGTTTTTCCTCTGAACAGTCAGAGGTCCTAACGACGGCTTATAAACATGAAAGTAACAAGACTGTTAACGCCCACGTCCGCAGCCCGTGATAAAGTTACGCTTGGTTACCTTTTTATAAATGTCGGCGTGTAGTCCTGTCCCAGATGTTTTGTTGCTGCTTCTTGTGTAATTTTCAGTGGGATTGTAGATGAAGTTAGTCCTATAAATGTTTTACTTTATTCCTTTCAAGAAGCGGTAACGTTAGCCAACAGTTCTGGCAGAGGCATGGTGTTACTGACACAAGATGCTGCTTATTAATGCAACAGATGAAGCTGCTGAATGAACTTCTGAAGAAGAAATATTTTTGGGAGTTGGAGGTTTTATCAGTCAGGAGCAGACGATGTGTGGTTCCACATAGGTCAGTCATTTGTAATACATTTTGTCATAGCTCTCGATTTCAAAGGTTACTTTCTATTTCACTGTAATCTCATTTTTGTTGGGAAAAAAGGTCACTGATGAATAGTTTTTGTTTTAGTTGGAATAATGTGGATGAAATGAACACTGCAATAATAATAACAAACACAAACACAGATATGCACCATTTTATTAAAAGGTTATCGCTTAGAAATTAGTGGCTCAGAGTCAAACATAGGTACCAATCAATGACATATCGATATGCCCTTGGTTGAGAAAACAATACATATATTTGTTTTTAATTATTTTTGGCAGTTTTCCTGCGTTGTTTACAGTGTAGATATAAACAGGAAACAGAGAACAGGAAACAGAGAGGTCTCTGACCGGAGTCAAAGCAGGGACGTTGCTGTCGCATACCATTACATGCATCTTAACTACTAGGCCACCAGACACCCCAAGATAATGATATTTTACCAGACTGGATTCGTGAACTTGTCTTTCCTAAATAGGACACATAACAATTAAAAATGTATTGTTAACTTCCAACTGAACTTGACACAAAAATCATGGGTTTTGACACAGATATGAAAAGAAAGACAGAGATCACAGGTTGACTGTAGCTGCCAGGTTTTGTTTTGACCAACTCACTACATGATGTACACATTTCACATGACTTGCCCAAACCCCTCTGTGGAACTTACGTAACTAACTAGTCAGTCTGGCACGACAGTTCCCTTGTTTTCATCCCGTAACAGTCTCATCATTACATAACCAAGAGTGGACACCTCTGACCTGCTCCCCGGGGTGACGTGAGGAGTCAAAAAGGCTAAACGCTCCAGCTTTGGGAAAGGAACACATGTCCTGGGAGGATAAGATGTCTTCGCCTGCTGCGGTCTCCCTGCGGACAGATGAGGAAAACACGCCAAGAACCATCTCTGTGTCATCCTCATACTCTGCCTCTGTCTCTCCCCACAGAGACTGACCATATGTCCATATTTACTGAGAGATCAGCTGGGCTTTGGCGTCCTGTCAGAATACACACACACACGCACACACAGTTTGTATTTGCCTGTGCGTGCTCTGTTGCGTGTCTCGGTCTTGTTTGTGTTGTTTCTCTAAGCAGTAAGTCCTCTGCTTGGAGTGTGTGTGCATGTTTAATGATTTGTATGGTACTTACATGCAGAGGATGTTTCCAATCTTTCGGGGATGAAAACGTGCGTGTGGCAGCAGTGTGTTTTCTTTGCATGCGTGCATGCTTAAGTCTGTATTTTGTGTGAACATGTTTGGAGTGTGTTGTCAGCTCCAGTGTGTTGGCCATGTGTGAATGTGTGTGTGTAACTGTATATTGCTTGATCCCAGTAGTACCACTAATGTATGTCAAAGCTTGATATATCCTTCTGTACGGCCTCAGTGCAGGGAGTGATAAGCTGATTAAGGCGCCGGGGCAGATGGGATCTCTGTTTTTGACTATATTTGTGTGTGTGTATCTTTCACTGGGACCTACCATATATCCCGTGGGAAAACAAAACTGGGTTGTCTGTGTTAGCTTAACGTGTTGTTGCAGAGCACTGCGTTGCTCCCCTTATCTCTCGACATCCATCTCTCTACCTTCCTCTCTCTGTCTCTGTCTGTTCATCTAAATCATATCAGCCTTTGGACGCTGCCTGCTGCCTAAACACACAGCAAACTCTGTTTTGTTTATGCTCCTCTATGCATTTGGACACGGTGCAGCTTTCATCTTTCATCCAGCCAGCCTCAGACAGGATCAAGCAGCAAATACCCTCAATCTTCTTTCAGGCTTTTAAATTTGGCTGGTGGCAGTGAACACATACATAGATTCATGCGTAGAAAATGACAAAGAATCCAGCTCTTACCATTAAAAGTTTCATTGTGAGATGTCAAAACTCATCTGCAACAGTTTAAACTAACATAATGATAGGTGTGATTTCCTGCACAGTTGTTTTGGAGTGTTTGGTGCTGTGAGATTTCTGGGCTGCGGCGGTGATGTGTTGGTCCAAGTGTGTGGAGCTGTGAAATGAAGAGCTTATTTTCTTTGTCTTATTGTCCTGCACTGAGACACTCTTTTGTCTTTTTTCAAGGCATACTACCAATTCCTCTCTGCTGATTTGAGTAAAAATGACAATGAAATTATTTTTTCCATCCCCTCTAAACCAAGCTTTTGCTGACTCTTAAGTTGCTGCTGTGGTTCAGACCATCGAGCACACTAAACAGACATTATGTTGAAAAAGTGAAGTGAACACAGGTCAAAATCCAGTGGAACCGATGTTGAAATCCAATTTAATTTTTGTTTTTTGACTCTGAACAAATGACAAACAACAAAACAACATCTTTACTCGTGATGAAGCACAGCATTAGTTCAGGTCACACGTGTATTACTGTAGCTGATTGGCATCAGGTGTTCATGCTTCACAGTCACTGGCTCACTCACTAGCTGTGTGGCTATCAGCTGACTAGTCATGTCCAATCATATTCATGAAGGTTTACAGTGCAACCACAATAACATGACCTTTCACTATTGTTCTGCTGATAACCTTATGCCAATGCTGTTTGCTGCTGCAGCTTCCTCCGCCACCCCAACCTCCTCCTTTATGTGCTATTATTTTGCTATTTTGGATTTAACTAAGATTCATGTTCATTTATGTATTTATTAATGGGATTAGTTCTCCCAGCAGAGTTTCTGCTCCCTCAAACAGCAGAGCTTTTTCCTCCAACAGTGACCATTTGCTTTGAATGAATTCCTTGAGTGTCTCTGACTGAGCTTTGTTGCTGTAAAACAACATTTCTGTCGACATTATGGCACAAATTCTGAAAAGTTTTCTCTGTGATTGATTTAACTTGTTGACAGTTGGTTTTAGCCATGCTAGCGGCATGGCAACGCTGGTCTGTCATTCACCACTTTGGTCCAAACTGAAATATCTCACCCACTATTGGATGGATTACTATGAAATTATGTGAAGACATTCGCGGTTCACAGACAATGTATCCTACTGACTTTGGTGATCCATTGACTTTTTCTCCAGCGCCACCAGCATGTCATAATTTGACTTTGTTTATGACCAAATACCATAGACTGTATACAGTCTATGCCAAATAGAGTGCTGCAGGAAAGAGTCCTAAAACCCGGAAATGAGTTAGCACTTTTGCACTTCCAGTTCCCTCGTCTCAAAGTCAATTTGTTTTTTGAATGGGTTTTTGGTCAGATGCTTGAAATGAGGTCTGTGGGGAACACAAGCTTAAGATATTTTCACATTTTGTTCTGCGACATAAAACACGTCAGTAAATACTCCACTCGTGAATTTTGAAGCTTTTACTTGTCTTTAAAAAGACGGTTGCTAACAAGTGGCTAAATGAGACTACAGAGGTTCCCGGGGACATTAAACGGCATCTCGCCGAACACAGAAACTCATCTACTCACTACTCNNTGTAGCTTTATCAATTTACAGTATTTTCGACGTTACAAGATTGAAGCTTAGTGGTGGTGACGTTGAAGTCTGCGACCGTGGTGTAGCTCGTTTATAGCCTAACGTTAGCTTTTTGCTCCTGGCGATCGCATTTACGCTTCGAAAATCATAAAAGTGGTGTTCATATGTGAAGACTATCTTGCTGAACAAAACGTGTCAGTATCATAAACTTTTGTTTGCCACAGAGCTTATTTTCTGCCCATAGGCTTTTTGTCGAGGGAACCAGTGCAATGCTAACTTCCGGGTTGGCCTAGAAAAATACGTCGTCCCTGCAGCACTCTATACTTACAAAAACTAAGGATGTTCCCATCCTCCTCATCTGTTTAGTGCTAATTAGCAAATGTTAGCATGCTAACTCAAAAATTAAGATAGTGAACAAGGTAAACATTATACCTGCTTAGCATCAGCATGTTAACATTGTCATTGTGAGCATGTTAGCATGCTGATGTTAGCATTTAGCTCAAATCACCACTGTGCCTAAGTGCAGCCTCACAGAGCCGCTAGCACGACTGTAGACTCTTAATCTTGTTAATTTCATCTGTAACACCGACACTACTCCCTGTCATCAGAGCTGAAACAGCAAACCTGGCTCAGGACCAAAGGTATATAATAATCCTCAGCCAGGGTTTAACACAGAGAACGTTAGTGTTAATATTAGTGTAGAAAAATGTTGAGTTACAACAGTGATATTACTGTAATACCACAGGAGATAAAAATAAAGGTTTTAAACTCACTATTGGGTACAGTCGATGCTGTAAATCCCTCCAGGAGCATTAAAGGGTACCTCCATTGTGCAAGATGGGATTCTTAATGTTTGGTACACTGACTGTCGACCAGCAGACATATGACAAAGCCCTGTGTTTCCCCACAAGAGAAGACGACGTGGGAGGATGAGCAGGAGAGCGTGGGAGGGCGTTGTGATTAAGCATTTTAAGTTCAGATGTTTGACGTTTCGATGTTTCCCAACGCTGATGTGCTCACAGACCACAGCAAAGAATAACATTTCTTAACACACACACACACACACACACACACACATAAAACACACAGGACAGCACTGAGCTGCAGAGCTGCATTTGAACTTTAACACACACTCTCTCAAGCACACACACACACGTCCTCACAGGAACCACATTAAGACTCTTTAAGAAGGATAAGTGCAAAGAGTCGTTGTCAATAATTTATTTTGCTTATAAAGTGGTGTGTGAAAGCCTGAGAGACACTCAGCACCACAGAGGATGTGTGTAACGTCACCAGCGAAAATTATTACTTACTCCTCAAATGTTTTCTGTTTCATGGACCATCACCCACTGGGTTAGGAAATGTGGCGGTGAGATAACAGAACTAGTATTAAAGGAAAATTCCAGTAATCTTCCACCTGGGTCTCATTCTCATAATTGTAGCCATTCGCACTACAGCTAACTTTGCTCACAGTCCAGTAACAAACATATATTGGAGCAAGCAGCACAAGCCTCCTGAAGCTCTCCAAACTTCAATTTCACATAAATCATTTCAAAGTAAACACAAAAATGATCCCCCAGCATTAGCTATTGTAGCCAACCACCATTTTCTGGAGGTGCACTGTTTTGCGGGACAGTTTTCTTGCTGCCTTTTGGCTTCTGCCTCCATTCTTCACCTTTCCTCTTCCATTTGATTTGGCTCCTTGCCTACGTACTTTTGTTCGGATAAAGTGAAATGATTCACGAATGTCCTCGTAATAGTCCACCGGATAACCAGCCTTTACACGTACTTTTCTTGGATGTCATTAGAGGACAATAACATCATCTTTTCTCATTTGCAACTACTTCTCTAGCATGCACACAAATCAACAGCGACCCACAATTTCGCACTTAAATAATCTGGCATGTTGCTAGTTTTCGTTGGTCAGCTAAGCTGCCCCTGAAAGTAGATTCATATGCAGTTAGCTACAGTTAGGGGGCTCATTTCTGTATTTACTTTGGGTTTCACTCAGATACAATCATTTGTAATTATTAATGTGAAACTGAGTTTAATTTGGGAAGCCTTAGGAGGCTCGTGCTGCTTGCCCTGATGTACGTTGTTTTGCCAGAGTATGCATTTTGCGATTCTCTACAACAGAGGAGGCAAGTGCAAGTAAGTGTAAAGACTGTAAATTCGTCAACATGAGACACAGGGCAACAGAGGAGTACTGATCATTTCATGGCACTTAACATGAGCACTATGACCATATTACTGTTATTTTTAGTCATTCTGTCTCAGTGTTCATGTAAATGACCTGACTGTGTGTGTTCCTTGTTGTCTTTCAATCTTTAAAAAAGTAGTATTTTTCTTTAGCATTTCTCTCATATTTCTCTGTCTGTAAATCTTACTAATTTTTCTTCACATTTTTATGACTCAGTCACGGCGCCTGGACTTATGTGAGGACTTTCCAACCGGAGGTGGACTGACCTGTGGGTTTAAAGGCCTCAGACTCAGCCAAGCAATCTGGGAGCAGATCTGCTGGACTTTGACACGACAACAGTCCCACGTGCAAACACCAAGCAGACATGCCCCGCAGGCTGTGTTTGGATCCTGCACAACCGTTTGCTCTCATGTAAATTCTCCTTCATTCAGTAGCCAGTGCCTGCGAGGGAGGACAGGAGGTGGGAAAAGGAGTCAAAATAACTGCGCTCTCTTGACAGGACAGGGCATTCAACAAGGGAAAAAAGCAAAGCAGAAGCAAGGAAAATTAGATTCGAATATACGTCATTGCAAAGCTTAAAAGCAGTGTGAGGGATTTTTTTTTTATGTTTGGAAGGGAATTCACACCATCCATCTGCAGCCAAAACAAAATCTCTGGCCAGGAGCTCCACGGCAGCAATCAGCGGAAACATGGAGTTTACCCGCCTGTGAAGGCTGCCAAACGCACATAAAATGTGACTGGCAAGTGTGTGAGAGAGAAAAGAGAAAGAGAGTTGGGTTCCAGAGGCTGAATGTTTACCTAACCTCTGACTGAACGAAAAATCCCCGTCTCTGACTGACCAACATCATAACTACAATATAGGAAGTTTCCCACCCTGCTGTTATTTCCAACTTTCAGGTCTCCTGCCACTGATTCATAACTGAGCATAAGTCAAATTAAGATTTGGGTTTGGTATTTAATGTATAACATTCTAGATAATGATTATTTTAAGGCTTTAAGACAACGTGGGAGAATGACAATAAACTGCAAATTGTGAATCTAATTTCTAACCTCTGATTTGATTTTAAACATCAAATCAGATGTTTATTCTACATTGGGTGTCTGCGTACATGGATGCATGTTTACATGTTTGTTGGTGCGTATGGTTTGGTCTGCACGGACCCTCATGGTCATTACGTTTACACCACATGGACCCGCATGGAAACTATAAATTAAGAGTCTACAGCCATGCTAGTGGCACTATGTTACTTGAGCTAATTGCTAACGTCAGCATGCTAACACGCTCACAGTGACAATACTAAATGCTGGTGTTTAGCAGGTATATTTACCATGGTTACCATCTTACTTTAGCGTATTAGCACGCTAACATTTTGCTAATTAGCATTATAACACAGAGTACAGCTGTCATTAGTTTTGCAGGTATTTTGTCGTAAACTAAACCGAAGTTTGACATGCTGGTGGTGCTAGAGACAAAGTCAGTCAAGATTCATCCTCTCTGAAACATGAATGCCTCTACTAAAATCTGTGCCAGTCCATCTTGTAGAAATATGGCTAAAAGTTTCATTCTGGCACAGACAATGTGTCTCCATCTCAAAAAGGGAAAAAGCTCCCCAGCACCTCGTCATGAAAACTAATGACAGTGCTTTGGATTTAGGATTGGCAGGTCGATGTGGCGCTCTTCCGAACGCTGAGACCTGATGTTAATGTGGCATGGGAAATTCATGTCAAAATGAAAAACAATTCATTCAGTTATTAAAGACTAAAAGCTAAGGAATCGTCTTTTTAACATGTTTTTTGTGCATTTAGGACTTGGATTTGATTTGATTTAGACATTTTAAAACTCCCCAATGTGCAGACTATACAGCTTTATGTATTTTGTTTTATTTTTATTTATTTTGTTTTGTTTCCAGGCAGCCATCAGTTTCCATTCATTTTTTTAACATATGAAAATCTGAAACTTGCCTGAGTTTTGAACTCCATCATCAAGTCTGCATTTATTTTTGTCAAAGCTGCATTATTGTTGTGAGTTGAGTTGTGAGTTGAAGGCGCAAATCAGATTTTTATTTCACAGAATTGAATGGAAACCAATAGGTGATGGAATGGCAGACGAAATACATCAGAATTCCTAAAATATAGTCTAATCAAAATGGTTAGTTGTGTAAATGATAAGTGGTTTGTAGTAAACAGGCGAAAACGAACAAAACTACAGTGTCAGTTGACACATTTTCATCCAGTGTCCTTTAGCAGCTCTAATGGCTAACGGCTGGAGGCCAGACTCGGCGCATCAATGGAGCTAATGGGACGGACTGAGTGGTATGGGATCTCTACAGCTGAACATATGACCTGTAAACTTGTGACCTATTAACCAGTTCTCCCTACGTAAAAAGCACCATGATACTGGCTCACTGCTGACTGATCTGATCCGTCCTTTATCAGCACAAAACTTCTCTGTTCATTTGGCCAGTTTCCACAGGCAGCCTTTTGTTTTGCACAAGGCTTAATCAGAACTAAAATACCATGAAATGATCATTCCTCTTCCTTTTGCGTGACTACTTCTGCCAGGAACAAACACTACTCATGATGTCCAAAACACACACACACACACGCAGGCCCAATCAAAGCACACAAATTGAATATATTGTTGGGTCAGACAATGAACCAGCGCATTCCTCTCTGTACCTGTCCTCTCCTGTCATAACATCAGCCTCATTTCATTCATAATCATCTTCCTCTTTCCATCCTGGCTCCCGTATTTGCAGGTTCTCATATTTTCTTCCCTGGTCTGATTACCTCCAACCTGTTACATGTGCGCACTAGTCAAGCATAAGTTGTTTCCATAGATAGGTGTGTGTGTTTGATAAGATGGCGGGAGTTTTCGCCCTTGGTTAAATATTTACAGCTTCGAAACAGACGTGTCTCTGCACTGTGAGAGATTTCTGAGTGTATGGAAAGTTCAAAGAGCAAAAAAGTCACTATTCCGCAGATGTGTTTGATTAAGGTCTTGTTCTTAAATGAGATATCTACAGCCTTAACAATGTGACACCAAAATGACTTCTGAAATGAAAAGTGAAACTCATTTTTGAAAGCACATAGAGTTGTCACCCGTTTGTAAAACCTCCAGCAAAGTGGTTTCCATGCTGTCTTGGCTAGGACGCTCCTGTGAAAGAGATTCTTAATATCAGTAAGTCAATTATCTACTTTAAAGTCAAACTTGCTAAGAAATCAGTATGTAGATCCTTGAAGTAACTTTTGACTTATGCACAAATTGTAATTACCATAAAGACGAGGTTTAAGCTTTATTTATTTTTCTGCAGTGACATCGCCCTCTACGTTAGTGTTCTCCAGGGAGCGTGAAAATTTTATTTCGACTGATGATGATCTGTTCTGTAATTGGATTGGTGCAACATCTTTATGGGCAGATACTACACACCAAACGCGAAGCGAATTTTCGGGCGAGTTTGATCGCCAGATCATTTGTGTTTATTCGCGTCTAAACACAACCCGCGAATATTCATCTCTCTGTATCCGGTGAGTGGCAGTTTCATGTCACACGTCGCCTGTAATTTTGCGGTGATTTAATGGCAATAAACGGATCAGAATAATGCCGAACTAACTACATCACAATGCCAATTTGTAAAAAGTCTGGTTTTATGCTTTGTCAGGTCTGTCCGCAACACCACAAGCAAAACAACTTTTAAATGCTTGTTCTCTAAAAGCAGTTCGGCTCGACACGTCGGCTGAATTAATCTCGTTTAAACAAACAGACAAACAGATTTTGCGGTGATTTAATGGCAATAAACGGATCAAAATAATGCCGAAATAACTACACAACAATGCCGATTTTGTCCGGTCTAACATGAAGTAGTATCATAGAGCTCTGGGTGCCCACAACAGGCTACAATTTCCTCCTCCATTTCTGATTCAACGTCAGGACGTCAGGAAAATCTAAACGCTGGTAGGCTTTCACTACACAGCGTCACGCGAATTTCTCACTTGAGTTGAAATTTTTCAACTCGTGCGATTTTTGCGTCACGAAATTTGCGTTGCCCGGCGCAAATTCGCGTCAATTCGCATCTTTGCATCGACTTTGTAAGTAATTTCCTCGTGCGAAAAATTTGCTTCGCATTTGGTGTGAACACACAGTAAAAATGCTTTGGCTAAAGGTGCTACATGAATGCAGCCATTTACCACATCAGCAGGTGTTGAAATGGCAGGAACGAAAAGTAACGTCTCGTGGAAATCAATGCCAACGTTAAGAAGGTGGGCTAACTGGCTGCCACTTTCTGAGTGGAAGCTAGTTAACCTAACAAGCTTCCACTTTACGAATGAAGGTCTTCTCGAAGGGTCTTCCCAAATGCTGAAAAGGGGCAACATCTTAAATCGCTAACGCTTGACTACCAACTCTCTGTGGGCTTGATGAAAAAGGACAAAAAATGTTTAGTTTCAATGTTCATAGTCCACCAGGGAGGCTGACAGCGTGTCTCCCAGCAATGCCGGCTCTCAGATGTGAGTCAACCAGTTTTATCCTCTTTTGAATTCAGTTCAATTTTAAGAGATGAGGGGATTAATTGCAACTAACATCTAATTAAACCCATCATATGTGCAGGATTAGTTCAGAATGCTGTTTAGTAAATCACCAGAAATAGTGTAAAAGTCTATTTAAATTTCAGGGCTCAGTAAAGTGTCTTTAGCAGAGTTGTTTTTGAGAAATCTGTACAGTGATGTTCTCCACGTGTGCATCGGCCGCCTCCTCATGTGCCACTAGAGTCATTATGACGATTGGTCACGGGCCTCATGTGCAAAGAGTGTGTGTGTGTGTGTGTGTGTGTGTGCGCCAGTTGTCTCTTAGAGCGGACCGTTGGACCACAGCTGGTACTCAGCGATACAGTAAAACGGTCATGAGCAGCTGTCATTTGGACAGGACTGAACTGTGGGAAAGTATCTAATAGAGACAACAACCAGCCAAGTACAGTGTGTGTGTATGTGTGTGTGTGTGTGTGTGTGTTAGTTATGATGTAGAATATTATAAAGCTGCACTGAAAAAACTAAATTTCAAACCTATATTATAGTATAGTGTAAAAATTTGTGCTAAAAAGGGATTTGTACATGTGGATGAAATTTAAACCTTCTTCCTGTGAACAGAGCAGCAGCACAGCGAGCGTGTTGAAAAAACTTGCTTGATGGCTTCATCTGTACTTTAAGCATGGCCGTCCCAGTAGAGCAGCTCCCGGAGGATAAAGAGAGGCCTGATGCTTTTACAATTCAAATTGAATTCAAGTTAATTCAGGCGCTGATTTCCCGCTGAGACGGTAAAGTGACTGAAAACCTCCCAGGGAGAGAACCTCGATTTCACAAGTTGACCAGAATTTGTAATGAATTAGGCCCAAATCTCCTCCTCCATCTTAAAACAGCCTGGCACAAAGACAGACAGGAAATAGATACACACAGACAGAAACACACTCAGGGTGTTCAAACCATGTAAATAACACACACAACAGCAACATTCTCACAAACAACGACAGGTCTTTATTTCTTTATTTCACTTCTGCTTTCATCCTCTTCTGTCTCTTCTCCCTCTTCAGTGAGCTGAGGAGCTTTTCAGGGAGTAAAAACCCCGCTCTGATTACAAATGCACGATGTAGCCCACTTTTGGCTCCGGCTAATGTCTGTAAAACTGCCTCCACAAGGCTGCGAAGCTTATACTCGGCTGCACAATGGGGCTGCACGTTCCTCAATCCCTTTTGTTTCAGTTAAGCGTGCAATATGTCACACAGACAAACACACAAAGAAATTGGCCTTTTCTCTTGCATGGTAATGTCATGTGTCATCTAGAACGCACGTGCACCCTTATATGCTATAGTACAGTAAATGAAACACTTCGCTGATGGTGCAGATGCTGAAAAGCACAATCTGATGATGGCAGAGCTTTAGAAGCAGTAACAGTGACATCTCATACACACAGAATGAAAGATGTTCTGGTGAATCAAACACGGTTTGAGCTGCAGCATCCTATCACGTATAGACTGTGTAAACGTTGTGTCACATTGAATCTGTGTTTGATGAGATAGCGCTGCAGCAACACAGACTGGTGTGCCTCCAGTTTTCTTCAGGAATCTGCTCTGTCAAATGACAATTTTTTCAGGATCACAAACTGATTGAGAGGGCTGTCGGGGCAGTTTGTCACACTGATTTTGTTCTATTTTAACACACAGCCCTCTTTTCATCTTCCATGCCAGGCTGCACAGCAGAACACAGCCAGAAGACTGTTACGAAATTATAATAGTACAGTGAAAGACGGTAAAATAAGTGGAGCGGTTTTAATGTGAAATAACCCGGTGATCCAGCGGGAAACCTCCTGATATGTAGGTTACTGTCGGGTGTTGTTTCTCGTTTCGTCGGCCCACTTCACCACTCATCTTACTGAGGAAGAGTCCGCCTGTGAGCCTGGATTAATATTTCACTATTGTTGTACAAGGGATTTGTGTGCGTGTGTGTATCTGTGAGAGTGTTTGTGTCCATATGTGTGTGCATGCGTGCATTTAGGTGTGCATGTGCAGAGGCTTAAGTGTGTCTGTGCGTGTGTGTGTGTATGTGTTTGCAGATTCATCAGTGCAGCATGGTTGCATCTACTGTGCTGCATGTTTGCCTGATTGCTTCTGTGAATGCCTTCATGCACTTGTGTGGGTGTGTGTGTGCATTTGAGTTATTTTACTCAACTATTATCACTTTATCAGGTCAAAGGTCACTATTATGTTCTGGATACTGGAAAATAAGCCCTGCAGATATGCTTCTTTGCAACAGTACATAACCTGTACAAGAACAAAAACAAACCACACCGACTGTTGTCTTCAAATCTTGTACTGAAAAGTCTTCAGACCCTTTCACGTTTTGCACACTTTATTTGTGTTATAGATTTAATTGATTAAATTGATTGTTCCCAGGAGCCCAGTGGGCTCCATCATAGTGAAAAAGGAAGAAGTTTGGAACCACCAGGACTCTTTGGAGAGTCTTTGTAGGAGGACCTGCCAGAGGGACAAACATCTCATCACTTTGTCAGTCAGGCTGTTAAAGTAAAATGGCTGGACAGAAGCCACTCCTGAGTAAGTCGGTGAAACATGGTGGTGCAGCGTCATGCTGTGGAGGTGCTTCTGGTCAGAATTGAGGGAAAGATGAATGCAGCCACATACAGAGAGGTCCTTGAAGAAAACCTGCTCCAGAGTGCACATGACCTCAGACTGGAGAGAAGGTTCACCTTTCAATATGGCTTCAGTCTCTGAATGTCCTTGAATGGTCCAGCCAAAGCCCGGACTTGAACCCAGATCTAAAAGCCACTTAAGCACATAATTGTATTTGGTAAATTGTTTAAGTTGTTATCACCTGTTATATATGTTCTAATATTATTTCAGTTCATACAACAGTTTATGTATATTTTAAATACTGTATTACAGGTGGACTATGCTTAGGTTATGTTTATATTTGCTATCTTTCTGTTTTTAAGTGCTAGAATACAGGTAGATCATTTGTTATTTACGACAGGTGAGTCTGCAAATCAGCAAAATGTTGGACTGAAACAAGCTTTTCACTGTGTCAGCCTGTGTGAGAACATGTAGCAACATGTAGCTAGTGTCATGTCAAGAGGAATTGAAGTCAATAATGGACCAGGCTGAGATGTAACTTTGGATAAGAATCCTGAGAATCACCTGCCGTGATGTTGTGATCTATCTTCAAATAAACCCTCATTCTACGTTTTCCCTGCCTCCTGGACTTGTGATTACACTGGGTCTTCACAGGAAAGTTGGATTTAATTCAGTGGAACACAAGTCAGAACTCAGATACTCTGCAGACTAAGTGGCGTATCTGTAGCACGGCCACACAGCCACAACAGAGCAAATCTGTTCTCAGACATTTTCCATCCAATCCGACTGGGCTTGAGACGATCTGTCGGGAAGAATGGGAGGAACTGCCCAAATCCAGGTGTGCAAACCTTATAGATACATAAGGCCCAGTCACAACAGCATAATTTAAAATGGCTAAATCTTACACATGCAACCAGAATATGGTTGCAGGAGCAAAATGACCTGCTCAAATTTTTCCTGTTAAATTCAACTTTGGTGAATTTAGATGTGCAAATTTGCACCGCTGACCAATCGCAAGCCTTGAGTCTTGACAGTGCTGAACTTTGACAGAACAGGCCTGCAGAGTCCACGATGGAGGAAGCTATCATAATTTGCAACTAAACTGCGTATGAGGAATGGTTTGCAGACAGTTATAAGACAGGACTCGATGGCATTAATACGTCTTTTGAATAAACTGTCCTGTTAGCAAGTGAGTTAAGAAGCTTGGTAACTGACAGTTAGCAATCATCATGGGTTATTGTGTGTAGAATCTGCTATAAAAAAAGTCAGTTTAATCAATTTCAAAATTAAATCTACAACACAATGAGAAAGGCCACTGTATATGTGGGGGCAATGATTGCATGTTTGTGGCTTTAGCATTACTTAAACACAATAACCTGTGGTTTTCTCTGTGGCTCTTGTAGTCATTAGCTCATATTTTAATTTCAACTTGTGCAACTTACTGTACAAGGGGCCAGGAAAAAAAATGTGAGACAGTGGGGTGTGGGGTAGGTGTGCTTATGAGCACAACAGCAGATGAGTACTGATACAAAAGTGTAATAAAAAGTAATGACTACAATTATGGTGCCAAGCAAGAAGCATCCATCTGATACAGAAGCAGATAGATCCATTAGTGCTTCCACACTGTCATGTGGTCATTCGTGGAGGCTTCATATTATACATCGAGAGAGAATAGATTATTGTGTGCAACCCAACACTTGAGAATATTTATTATTGAGTCATAAAAACTGATATGGTTAAGTGAATAGTGAACATTGCTTCTCCCTCAAGAGTTGCCAGTTGGTAATTGAGCGATTTCTCCTCCTCCGGCTCTATAATGGGCTTGTCATGCTGTGCTGCTCAATGCGTCTTCAAAAGGAACCAACTCTCTGTGGCTCAGAGGCGAGGGCTGTAAACTAGGTCGCCAGAATGAGCCAAGGAATTCTGCAAGACAGGAAAGAAAGTTTGTGTGTGTAGAGGGGGCTAAAATAGTGCATTATTAAGGTGTAATGGCGCGGGCCTGAGTGAATGCTTCTGGTTTGATTTATTTGGGTCTGGGGAGACACTTCTAAATGTGGCTTGTGTGCTTTCAAAATGCCATGAAAGCATTCATTTATTCAAGAGGCACATTTCTATCATTTGTTTTGAGACAACTTTGTACAACTGAGGCGGAGTTGAAGGTAAGATGGGGGTGAAATCGTGAGGGGTACGGCGAGAAAAGAGGACAGAATGTTCCTCTGCCAGCATCATCAACAAATTCAGACAGCTCTTATCATGGCTGACAGTCAGATAAGGGCATGTGTTAACATCTGAGGCCTTGTGCATGAGCATTCGGATGCACCACTGCCTCCTGTGCGTGGTGAGGTAGAAGATAATGATGATGGTATTCCCCTCATCTCCATCCGTTTCTGTCTGATCGACATTGTCCTGTCCGTAAAAGGTGTCACACCATTAAAAGTCCCCTCTCTTTCACTTCCCGCCATTATGCTGCTGGTTAGGAGGGGGAACAAGTGTGACTGACTGTGTGTGTGTGTGTGTGTGTCTAATGGTGTGAGACAGGGGGGTTCTTGCATGTGAGGATAATAGCCTAGTTGAGTGCCAGACCTCGGAAGCTTTTACATATGACGAGGTGAGATCCCATGAGCCTTTTCAACATCTTACTGTCAATCAGAGACCACAAACTGCGTCTGTGTGTATGTGTGTGTGTGTGTGTGTGTGTGTGGACATACAGTAAACAGTTATATCTGTCTTTGCATTTGTGTGTGTGTGAGAAAGACAGGGATTACAAAAAAAGACAGAGGGCGTATTGGTGGAAGTATTGGTGTTTGTGAGCGTGCGCCGAAGTGTGTCACAGTAACAGCCTCCTTAAGCTCACACATGCATGTGACCAGTAAAACATGGCACCCTAGGGCCCATAATTCAGCTGCATTTCCCCATTAAGACTCAGACCTGCATGTCTATCTCATGAAATATGTAAACAGAGACTCTATGCAGTTTTGTCCTAAGCCTGGCCTTTTGTGTGTGTGTATGTGTGTTGACAGTTGTGGATGTGTGCCTGCAAGCATGCATGGGTGTGTATGTGTGTGTGTGTGCATGCATGTGTAGAAAGAAAGGGTGTAGATGAATTATAGAGAGGCACTGGTTTTCTGAGATCAGGTTATCACAGAAGAGTACCAGCTGTAGCTGCAGCTGATGAACACGGTTTAGGTCGACCGTGCATGTTTACAGTCTTTGACCTGGCTGTACACGCAGCCTGACTGACACTGTGACACAGTGATATAGTTATCAATACACAGGCTGAATCTGCTAACTTGCGAGCGTTAGCCTTGAGAAGTTAGCAGTTTTGTCATTTTAAGATCTGCATCCCGGACCAAATATGAAAAAGTCAAGACATCTCTCATGACAATAAAAACAGAAACCAGTTGTTCAGATTTGGCTCATTAACCATGTAAATGCATTTGGTTTTCATGTGGAATTTACTGGTGGGGGGACAAGTATGTACCCCATTAGCGTGGTTTTCCCACATAGCCCTGCCTGTGGTTGTGGGATCAAAAGGAGCAGAAAAAGGCAAATTCTCGTGGTTGTTCATGCGAGAATTCTCATGTGAGAAGTAGACGCCTCAAATAGGACTGGTTAATAAAACGGCCTGGAAGTGGGCAGACGTTGCATCTCATATTTCAGCTATTTTGCTGATGCATGAAAGTGGTGGAAAATGAAGGCACTGCTTCGAAGAGAAGGTGAGGTGAGAATGTGCTGCGCTGGAAATCATGGGGAGGATGAGAATAAGCTAGTCTAAGTCAGTGACATATTTTTATAGCCTGTGTTATTTCTGTGCTTTTTACATTGGGTTGATGCACATATTCTGGAAAGACTTATAGTAAATAAGTGCAGTGGTAGAACAAGCTTCCAAGATCACTAATTTAACAAGACTAAGAGTCTGCAGTCACGCTAAAAGCGCTGTGAGGCTGTACAGCAGTGCTTTTTAGCTAAATGCTGAAATCAACATACTAACATGCTGATGTTAAGCAAGTATACTATTTAACATATTCACCATCTTATCTTAGCATTTTAGCATGTTAACTGGCACTAAACACAAAGTAGGGGTTACCAGTTGCAGGTGGTCGGTCATAAACCAAAGTATTGGATGATGATGGTGCTGCAGGAGAAGTCCGGGGTTCACCAAAGTCAGGAGGATTCGTCTTCCGGGGACCATGAATGTTTGTATCAATCAGTCCATCATGGCAATCCATTCAATAGTTGCTGAGATATTTCTGAACCCAAACCTCAGCCTGGAGATCAACAGAGGATGAACAGGCAAAGAGCTGATTTAGGAGAAAGAGGAAAACTTGTCATAATGTGTGCACTGCCCGGGAATCGAACCCAGGTCACAAGAATGGGAATCTTGTATGATACCACTACACCAGCAGTGCTGATAGGAGGCAGAGCACTGATGGAGATCAGGCTGAGAAGTGAGAAAATGGAGGCA
>NTHP01000487.1:146991-168069 GCA_003416845.1 Oplegnathus fasciatus | reverse complement strand
AGACAAAGCTGAGGGTGAAAGGGAGGACATTAACATGGGAAAGGGATGGGGGAGGGGTGGGTGGGGGCAATGAGGGTCAAAGAAGAGAGGATTAGAGACAAAAAGAAAGAAAGGGAAAAAGACATGGGTCCCATGTGGGAAGATTTCATAAGAATTCTAATTTCTTTGTGTTACATGAAAATGGAAAGTGGAGCCTTTGGTGAATTGTGGAGTGGTCACATCGCGTAAGGATTTAGCCAAACACTTTTCCACAAAGGGAAGGTTGTGAAAATGAAAAGAGAAGCTTTGACAATGTGAGACAACACGTGCAAGAAATCTGTCTGCTCATGCATAGCATGTGAGGCAGGGGGAGGGTGTAATGTACTGTATACTGTATGTGTGTGTGTGTGTGTGTGTGTGTGTGTGTGCAGCCCATGTGAGTAGTGAAAAAAAAAGGGCAGGTAAACATGGAGTTGAAATCCTGCGTGTGAGTCCAGATGCAGAGAGGAAAAGATCCGCAGCTTTTAATGTCAACATACAGCTTCGCTCTGTGGGGAGAGCGGTGTGGCTGAAACACAACAATCTACATATCTGCTTTGAACTGGAAACATTTTCACCGTGTGACTTGTAGAAGAGTGTTTTGCTTTGTGGCAGAAACGAGACCTAGTTTCATCCACTGGCTGTCACTTCAAAAACTCATATGCAAATGATAATATTGTGACTTAAAAGGGATGAATCAGGACAGCTAGTTTTAATCATTTCTGCTCCATACTGCGAAGAAAAATAATTTTATCTGAAAGGAATAGTTCAGCATTTTGGGAAATGCACTTACTTGCTTTCTTGCTGAGAGTCAGATGAGAAGATTGACACCACCCTCACGTCTGTGCGGCGCTATAGAGCAAGGAGTCAATTAGCTTAGATTAGCATTAAGGCTGGAAGCAGGGGGAAACAAGTAGCCTGGTTCTCTCCAGAGTTCAAAAATATGCCTGCCAGCACCTCTAAAGCTCACTAATTACCATGTTGCATTGTTTGTTTAATCCACAGACTAACAACAAAACAAAGGAGTTACGTGACCAGTGGCCGAGCGGTCACAGCACAAAGCATTTTTTGTTTCTACATGTCGGTTTGTGTGTGGATTGAACAAATGAGATACAACATGTTAATATAGTGAGCTTTAGAGGTGCTGGGAGGTGTAGCTGTTAACTTTGGACAGAGCCAGGCTAGCTGTTTCCCCCTGCCTCCAGCCTTTATGCTAAGCTAATCAACACCTGGCTCTAGCTCCACAGTTAACGAGTGAGCGAAATTCCCAAAAATGTCAAATGATTCCTGTAAGTAGAGTTAAATGAGTTACATGTTTGCAAATCAGTTTACCTGAAAGAATATCCATCCCACCCTCTAGATCAAAAGCCTTCTCATAAATATGTGTTGAAATACAGTTAAAAAAGTGCATTTCTCTTGTTCTTGTATTTTCTTTTTAATGATTATTTTTTTATATTAAACATACCTTGGGTTCCTTTTTAAATTCCTCTTCACATTTGGATAAGAACATGGTTAACAGGACAAATACCTCAATCATCAAGATATCATCATTTTTACTATTAAACCAGGCGAATGATGAGGTGGTGCTTTCTGTTATGGATTTAACTGGGAGGGATTCTGCATGTGAACGCCTGTTTTGATCGGTTCAGCTCACAGAGGCTTCTGCCTGATGACCTACAATTTTCCTCATTATGCAGGAGAGAAACGGGGGTACTCAGAGGGGAAAGGGTGATTAGAGTAATGATTATAGTAAACCTTTTCATATTGTCTGCTGGGTACATAAGAGAAGGGGGTGAGAGGACATGGGGTTAAAAAGAGGATCAGAGGAGGAGGTGTAAAGAGGGAGAAAGGGGGTGATAATGGAGGCAGGAGATGAAGAACGACAACAGAAGTTAGAGAGCAAAGAAAGATGGAGCATATAGGGCAAATACACAGGGAATGATTTCTGGGAATTCAGTGATTAGATTCACTGGAAAGAGCTTTTTGGTGGAATTTAAGGGAAAGGTAGCGTAGAAAAAAAAGAGATAAGCAGAATTTGCGGGTTGATGAAGAGAAAGAGATGAAGGCAGATTATCATGACTCCAGGCTTACAGCTGGTTGATTGTTCATCTGTCTGTTTTCTCCACAGACTATTGGACACATGACCAATCCTCTTACATGCTTCCCGACCTGCAGCCATCTAATCCATGGCCTCTTATTCCCAGTCAGCTCTGCACAGTCACAGAGTTTTACCCAACCTGCATGCATCAATCGTTGATTGATACTTTCATTGGAAGTAGTAGGCTGAAGTCTACTGATCAATGCTAGAGTAGAAACAGCGAAACAGTGATTATTCCTAACTTCTGGACCTCAATCTGCTATAACCTTTCCCCACAAACATATATCAAGCTCTTGGTTTGCCAGGTTTGCCAAAATAGAAAGAGGAATAGCTAAGGAATTGTTTGACATTTTGGAAAATACACTTATTCACTTTCTTGCTGAGCGACTGAAACCATTCTCACGTGTGTCCATTAAGTATGAAGCTAGAGCCAGGAGTTGATTAGCTTAGCTTAGCATAAAAATTGGAAGAAGGAGGAAATACTTAGTCTGGCTTTGTCCAAAGTTAAAAATTCCACTACCACCTGTAAAGCTCACTAATTACGTTGTTGTGTGGTTTTGAAACAATTTTCTTGTTGCTACTGGCAACCTTACAGTGATGACAAGAGCAAAGAAATATCTATAACATCTAACACCCCTGAAAACCACAACTTGTTGTTTGTCTACAGATTAAACAAACGAAATACTTCGTGTTCAGTAAGGAGCTCAGATGTGCTAGTTGGTGATGTTTGTTAACTTTGGACAGAGCCAGGCTAGTGGTTTTCCCTTGCTTCCATCCTTTATGCTAAGCTAAGATAATCACCTCCCGACTCTAGCTTCATACTTTACCCACAGACATTTGTGGTGGTATTGACGCCCTCATCTAATTCTCTGCAAGGAGGTGAATAAGCATATTTCCCAGAATTTCTATAAGTGTGTCAACATGAGGTCAGAGGCACGCAGAATGGAGTTTGGAAACGATTCTGATGAATTGACTGATGCTGGATTTACTTTAATTTACTGAAGCTGTAAACACGACATCCAGCAAACACAGAGCAACTTTATTTTTCATTTAAAGTCGTGTTTGTGTCCACCTGACAAATATAAGTCCAACATTCACTCTCCTTTTAGCTCTGTTTTCAGTCTACGCCAGCTCCTGAGGGATCTGCTGAAATGAATTTGACAACATTTTTGGGGGATTTACTTACATTACAGGAGTAAAGCTGCCCAGATGTGGAGTACATTTTGTTAACATGTGTGTTTCGGGGGCAGGTGTCGTATGTTTGCAAAGTGTAAACCCAGTGGAAATGTACCAGGCAGGCAGCCGTCATGGAGGGCCTGGCACACGACATTCATCACATGTCTGTTATTCACACTTTAACTCCTTCACTACACCCTGTGTACTCATCCGAGCTTCATGTGATGCTGTAGCACTGTCCATTGACTCATAGTGGCATTTCCACACAGATGTATTCTGGCATACCGTGAATCATCAGTGGTACTTTTCCCACATTTTTCTCTGTGTGAGTGCTTTTCAGACTAACATGTCGAAGGTTACAGAAAGGACAGGAAAGATCAATAACAAAGGTGTGAGTGGTGTGACGTGTCAGTTTCTGTACAAACGTTCTAACATCAGTGCTTCCAAGAATAGTTGGTATTCTTCTCAAACTGACCTCATCTGGCAAAACTCACCTAAACATTCAAAACAGATTTGGCAGATAATAGCTTTGTCTCTGATAATGTGTTGGCAAGCACAGGTATTCTAAGCATGTAGTAGATCTGATTAATTTGAAAACAATTCAGCAGCCCTCATGAGTATTTGTCTCTAAAGAAATTTAAATGCTGTCATTCTGAAGAATTTAGGAGAACTTTAGTGTGAGGCACGGGGGGCTACGACGCTAGAGACAAATGAATGAAGTAGGAATATGTCTTTCGTGCAAGTACAAATCTACATAATGTCATTGTCTAATCATCTGTCTTGCTTCATGAGCCTAAAAGCCCTTTATCAAACCAGAAAAAACAAAACACTAAAAGAAATGCAGCTTTGATGCAGTTGTATGACATCATTGTGTCCATTTTCCTTCCTTTTGGTGTGAGAGTACGAGGTCAGATCACATCGGTAGGTGCTGGCTGAGAGACAGGAAGAAACTGTGTGTGTGTGTGTGTGTGCCAGTTCAAGTGTATCAACTGAAAGACGATGTCAGTTTAAGGGTCGGCTGAAGTGTAAGCAGTGAAAGCAGTTGGAGTAAATTGCGTATGAAGAGCGGAAGTTGTTGAACTTGAAGAAAAGGTGAAGGTGAAGACCGAAGACTTGAAAGGGTTTGAAGAGTCAGTAGCAGCGTAAGCAGTTAAAGTGTAATCACTGAAAGCAGCTGAACTGTCATTTGAAGTGTGAAGTGAAGTGTGAGCAGTTGCAATGTAAGTTAACCAGTAAGAGATTAAAGCAGTTTTAACGCCTGATTAAAATAATTTTAACTGAAAGCTGTTAAAATTTCAGATGACATGTGACCTCTGAAAGTAGTCAGTTAAAGAGATGAAAGCAGTTGAAATGTCAGTTGCCACGTCAGTGGTAAAAGTAGTTAGTGGAGGTGCTTTTAAGTGTGTGCACTGACAGCAGTTAAAATGAGGTGTGGAAACTGAAATATCAGTTGAAGAGTAAGAGATGAAAGCAGCTGAATTGTCAGTTCAACAATTAAAGAAATTATGTCAAAATTTGAGTCAGTTATGCATGAGGAAGATGAAAGATATCACAACTCAGAAACACAAACAGAAACACAGATGAGTCCTAAATGAGCTGAACATTTGAATGTGTAAATGAAGTTTCTAAGAAAAAGTATTGGAACCTCCCAAAAAGTGTTCAGAAGAAGAAGAAGAATAGAGATATAAATATGAGTTTAAGAGTGCGCTTCAGCACACACATTAATGTCATATTCTCTCCTTTCTGCCTCTATTAAAACACTTTTCTCTTCTCTGCTTGTCAAAATCTCCATCATTAAAAAAAGAAGATGTAATAAAACTGTTCCAGTGGGAACATTTAAATCATTCACTTGTTTTTCTAAGTCAGTTGTATCAGTGGAATAGCTGCTATTCATCCCCCACAATGTAAGCTGAGGCACAACAGAGGGATGGTGTGGAATTTCACTGGCGAGAGTGTCTATGTCTGTAACTGCACGTGTGTGGGAGTGTGTGCGACTGACTGCTAGACAGTGTGTGTGCTGTGTCTTTCTGTGTGTTAGTGTGAGCGTCTGTATTGGTTGTACTTCTTTACGGTCACCTCCAGGCGAAGGAGAGCTAATATCACAGTGTATTGGTTTCTGTTCCCGGTCAGGACTTAATGCATGTTATTATAGCCTGTCATCTTGTCATCCACTCCACACTGCAGGGCCTTGTTCTTTTTGCTCCCTTTAGCGTATTCCCGCGTCACTAAAGCCAGGTAACAGATCTGATCCAGTTGCTGTTGGTGTCCGAGATAAACATTACTGCTCCAAGACACACGCAATCTATTTTCCACCGTGTCTTTTTCTAGTTCTCTCTCAAAAATGATTAAATGTTGTATCTGAAGCTGGTCAAACACTACATGTTTTTCTCAATTGTTCTATCATATCCCCCTCCACAGGGAGGTCAGAGGTCAGCTTCGGCCTCAGAACAGCAGTCATGGCGCTGGGAGGGACTCTTGTTCAATGACACATCAGCAGGATGGATGCTCGCCAAAACTCTGATCCTGCGGTTGACGAATGAGCTGTCAAACCAACAGAAGAAAATCTTCCCTCATTCATTCTGTCCATCCTCCTTTCTGTTATATTTTCAGACATCTCTCTTAATGCAAATAAATCATCTTAATTACTCATTTCACTTTTTATTGGTTCTGAAAAATCTCTTTTTTGAACAAAAATGCCAAAGGGATGAGACAATTTCACAATGTAAGTCTGCTTATTTCAAGAAATTCCTTGAATTGTGTCATTTTCATGACACCAGTAGGATGATATGCCCTATTTTGTCTATTTTCAAGGCACTGTTACATGTTTGAAGAATATTCCTGAAAGAAGTGAAACTGCAGGAAAAGAAAAACTGCTTCTACTGAGTTCCTTTATCTAAAAACCTTCTTAAGGTGCCTCTTGGTTGGGAACTGATCATGCTGAAAAATAATTTATTTTGCATCGCTCACTGTACAGGCCTTGATTGCATGTATTAAGAATAAGTCAAATGGCAAAAAAAAGAATAAAAGTCAACAGAGAATATGAGGCTAAATGGGTTTGCGAGCTGCAGTTTGCACTGGATGTCTCTCCCATCTTTCACTTTTCATCTTTTCATCCTAACTGAGCTGTCAGCTACTTTAAATCTTCTCCACTTCCACCACTCTCTCTCTAAAAGGTTCTATCAAAATCAAACACATCACGCTCCAACACACACACACACACACACACACACACACACACACACACACACGCGCATACACTCCCACACATGACTTGTAAGCTGAATCACCTGTGGCCGTCACTGTGACGTCAGTTGAAGGGAGTCAACTCTGAACTACACACACTCACACAACTACACAAACTTGCCCTTACATGCACAGCAACGCATGCATGCCAGCGTGCGTGCTCAGCCTGCACACTCTCACATGCACCCGCACACAAACAGCCCCCCCAGGTAACAGGGAGTGTACCTGCAGGTGTCTTATCAGCCCTAAATCATTAGCTGTCTGTACTCCCGGACAGAAAACTCACAACAGATGCAACACTTGTGCAACTTCCTATTTTTCCGTTCATGTTTGAAGTTCCTCCCGATTCTTTTCTCTGTGTTTGCTCTTTTACTTCTTATTTTCAGTCTGACTAACAGTTGCTCTGTCTTCCTCTATATGTTTGTGGTCAAACCTTATTAAAGTTTATGACACAGTCAGTGTGAACTGTGGGCTGCACAGCTCACATAGGTGTGATGCTTCAGCGTTTGACAGAGGACTCTTCAGGACTACAGACAGTCTAGACATGTTTTTACATGAGCTGAGTGATAGAGGTTATCCTAATGAGCAAGTTGTGAGTGTGTTGTTGGCTGATCTGGGTTGAGCTGCACCTGCTATTTGTATATCCAGTTTTTGTGTTCTTTGTAACTACCAGCTCCTTTCAAACTAGTGATTTACTAAAAGTGGTTGCACTATTAAAACTTAAGGAATGTCTTAGTTAGTACAGACTTTAGTCGTGTAAATAGGTTGCTAAGAAACATTGGTTGTGCTGTCCAATCAAAAGCAATCAAAATCAGCTTTATAAACAGGAAATCACTGTAGCATTGCAAGCTGGAGCAGTTTTGAGTCCAAATTAGCTAAACTTCACTGTCAATCCTTTGCAAATGTAGCTATGATTGTGTTTTATTTATATGCGTTTACATGGAGTAAGCTGTGTGTTTCAGAGTTGGTAGTATTCATACAGTTTGGAACGAGTGGAAAATATCCTACTATGCTAACCTAGCTGATGTTATTTGGTCATTTAATTTGACCTCATTAGAATATAATTTATAATTTGAAGTATATTGTGTTTTTGTGAAATGTAGTTTCAAAACTTTCCAGTTTACAGAATCAGATCAAAGTGTCAGGTCAGGTATGTTGACCATATCCCACTCTAAACGGGTCATATATTACCAAGCTAGATATTTAGTGATGACCATTCTCTACACAAGAACTACTTTATGTGGTGCAACCCATTTTATCTCCACTTACATTATAACTCGGCCAAGTTACAAACAGCTGGTGAAACGAGCTACTGTTGGCCTCACTGCATGTCCTGCATGTTTTATGCAATAATATTCCTTCACTATATTAAAATGCCATTGCTCCAAGCTGATATGGAGCTGAATGCATTATGGCTGAAGAATTTCATTTTGTATCCCACAACCCATGTTTGGTGCAGCTGAAATGCATGATGTAATTGTAACCGTTAAGACATACACGTAAAGCCATACACACAAGTAAGTTACAAGAAAAACGTAAAGGACGCCTCTTGAGGCCCTCAATTAAAAATTGATGTTATGCTGTAGTGAGCTCTTGGCTGTATCCGCTGAATATTTAATAGACAGTCTGACTTTTCTTTTTACATTGGCACCATTATGTTGCCTTGGGTATATGGGACAGGAAACCACTCTCCACTACTTCCTGTCTGATAATGCCGATCTCTGGAAGACCGGGAGGAAACCGCACCAGAAGAAACAGGAGTGAGGAAAAGGGAAGGTGGAGCATCAAGTTGCTGCTTTGAGATAAAAGAAAAACGGCAGTGTGTGAGAGAATTGGAGAACAAGCTGTTATATGGATGCATTTAGAAAAGAATATATTTACTCCCGTTGTTTAGTTATTCTGGATGACGCAGACACAAAATGGGACCTGCCATGCAACTGTCTGATCAAATCAAAAATGATAAAAGGCTGAGAAAGAGTGTATGTATGTAGACAGAGGATAACAGGAGAGAGGGGGGAGGGAGGGGGGTAAGGGATGATAGACAGTTTGAGAGAGCAGCAGTAAAAAGACCCAGACAGCAAGAAAAACATACAAAGATAGCACGGCAGCAACGGTGTCACAAGATCCAAGGACTTGTTTTGTCTTTGTGAGAATCAGAGAGAGGAGGAGGAGGGAGCCAGGAGCTACATGTGTATGTGTAAAAGAGAGTGAAAGACAGGGAGGAAGTGTGTGATGCCTGGTGTGTGTGTGTGTGACGGAGGGTGGAGGGACTCCAGGGGAAAAGAACCTCGACTCAGCCTCCAAAAATCCCTTTCATGTGTGATTGGGGTTGTGCCTCTGTCTCCTCGTTATCTCCACGCACAGGCCGGGTATCGCTTTCTCTGCGCTGGCTGACTCTGTAACCGACACCGAGTGTCTGCAACACAACTTTGGCCTGCTTTCCTCATCCTGCTCCCTCCATCTAAACTGATTTGAATAAGGGTGAGAAGTGGCTCAAAAATGCTCTGTGTTGCTGCTGTTTGTGACCTAACACATGTGTAAGCATTTGAATATCATTTCCATGTATGAACCCCTAAATTGTAATGAATTAAAAGGAGGAGGTGCGCATTAGATGAGACTTTTTAGAGCAGATGCCATCCCATAACAAGTGACAAGTTATAAAATCTAATAAACTTGATTATTAACTGAAGTGATAATCAAAGATATCACATGATGAGTAGCTGTCAGCTTATGCACTATAAAAAAATCTCCACGTGCTATGAAAAATATATTTTGGGCTTCACTGAGCTTGAGAAAACAATGTCCTAATGATATCCTAATATCTGAACGATTGAGGACACAAAGGTCAGTGTCTAAAAACATGAAGACGCGACTGTCTGAGCTGGAAATCAAAGCATAAAGACTTGAATTGATGATGTCATCAGGTGACAGAGGTCGGTCCTCTAGTGACGTCTCTGCGAGATAATTCATATTGTCATCTGATGAAGCCCCGTGGCTGAAGAGAGGAGCTACTGTGTATTTTTCTACAGTGCCTCTTTGTTTTGCGCCTGAGATATTCCATAAATATTACTGTGATTTGAACGTACTTACAGCCTGTAATCAAATAATGTGCACATATCACAGTAAAATCACCACCAGTGCTTTCAGTCTGAGGAGCTCCAGGATTTTTCTCGACAACATCAATTCTGTCTTCTCTCTCTGCTGTTTGGGTTGAAAGGTACTCTATAGAGTTTTTAACTGGTTATGAAACAGTCTCAATTTAATACCGATGCCTCTATATGACCTACATAAGCAAACGAGACCAACAGCGAGAAGACTGGCTATTTCTATTAGTTTCTAATAGTTATTCTTAATGCCTGGCACAGGGTCGGATTTTTCTGCGAGATCAGACGAAACAGCTCTGGGGTTTGCTCTGCTCTGCCTGAATTCGAGTTGCGAGCCGCAAACTGAAGGTTCGTCTCTGGAGCTGCCACCTGCTCTCCTCCCGGGAAGTAGTCTCCTTGCAGCGGGGAGTGAGGCGGAGGGAACATGTAACCTAACGTTAGGTGAAATCAACCAAAATCGCCAAAATCAACACAAAATGAAAAGTTCCACAGAGCTGCTTTAGAGTAACTCAACAACCCCTGAAAATCTTGTTTTTGCTGACCTCCAGTAGTTCAAGGTCAGCACTGTCAAGACGGTTTGTTACTGCAGATTTGTGTGATTGAGATGACTCCACTGAAACAAATTGATTTCACTGTGAAATGTAGCTGTTGGAAGTGGTCCAATGACAGCATGGGAGCCCTGTGTACACAGGACAATAAACGCAAAAGCAAAAATCCAACATTTATGTTTTTTTGGTGGTGATGCTGATGTGATTTAATAGTTTCAGTGATTTAGTGTTCATGAAGCTTGGGGACTCGCAAGAGATAAAAACAGAACAGTCAAAATCTGTGCGGCAGAGATATGTCGACTGACACAGTCCACAGTATGGGTCCAGCTCCAAAAAACACACAATTCAACACTTCCCATAATGCAGCTCAGTGTGCAATGCAAGCTGTCCTGTAAAATTTAATGTGTTGTCTCTAAGCCAAAGGTTAGATAACCCTGATGACATCATTATGACATAATTAGGGTTATTGTCACAGTGTTACAAAGCTCCTCCAGAGCAACGAAGATGTTATATAACTATTTTCATACAGTGCTTACTATGACTTCGCCTTTACACATGAAGCTGTAACACTATGCCACCAAATGAATTAAGAGGGATATTTTTGCAGCGTGCTGCCAAAAATGTTTACTAGCACTCAACTTTTTTAACATCTACAAAGAGATGTTGATGGAAGAGTTTCTAAAATCTTCATCAGCTGTCACAAAAAATGACAAAAGTTCTTAACTGGAGTAAAAAATAGTTACTGAGCCACTGCAGATGATGATCCTGCAGCTGCTAAGGTATTAATTGATTTAGTTATTAGGCTGACTGATTCATCAGTGAGGGCAGTGATTTGTGAGGCTTTAGCAACAGTCATGCATCTGTATAATCCTGTTAATCGCTCTCAATCTTTCCAGCTCATTTCTTTGTCTCTCTTTCTCTCTGTCTCCCTCGCTCTCTATCTTCCTTTTCTGCAACAATGCGATGTCAGTGGCTTACATAAGCACATGCGTAGAAGGGGAGAAAACTAAGCCTTTTTAAAGCGTGATGACTGAACCAGAAATTCAAAGACCCCAAAAAAACTGGGAAGATAAAAAAGGGAAAACAGAAAAGAGAATCTTTAATTCTAATGAAAAGAAGACACTTGAGAGCAACTGTGTCGTGTGTTAAAAGGCCCAGTTTGGATGAGGCAAATCAATATTTTACCCAGACTGCTCATCCCGGTCGCACGTCAGAATATACAGCTTTAGATATGGTGAAAAACAAAAAACACACAAAAATGCTGTCAGAACATGAAAGGCATTTCACAGCAGCCAGTTATGGTGCATCCAAATGTTCTCATTGGACTCAAGTCATAAAAAAAGAAATATATTCACATTCGCCATAGAGCAGAGTCACCAGCCCCTCCCCCACCACAAACACATCCACTGTACACTAACTCAGACACACAGACACTAAAGGCTGCCAAATGTCAACTGAGATCTGGGGCAGTTTCCTCGCAGGCATGGCACAGACGCCTATACACAGCCAGATGAGGTCCTGTATCCAGCCGAGCATGTGGTTACCACGGTGACCCTGGTCTCTCTCCATCACCACCAATAAAAATGCTGGAAAGCTGCAGAGGGGGGATTGTCTGGGAGGCATTTAGTGGAATGTCACGTGGTATTACCCCAAACAGAGTGTGTACTGGTGTTGTGTGTTTGTGTATGTGTGTGTGTGTGTGTGTGTGTGCGGTGTCAGTGTTGGACATTTAAAAGGTTTGAAAGGGCCTTGGAGGTTGTCTGGATGCTCTGGTGTGGTAATAAAACACACACAAAGAGACAGGGTTGTTTAATGTCTGTTTGTAGGCTGTTTTTATCTGAGTTTGATTTAGGTTTAGTAGCCATTAACAGCAGCACACAGCGCCTGGGGGGCTTTATTGCACTGGCGATTACACAGGCTCATTGACTCTCTTTTTAAGTTCAAGTGTGGATGAACTGATTGTTATTAGGTGATATTTAAATGGACACATGTGGCCCTTAGCACATTTACTCTATTTCTCTCTTGATGGCTATTGCTGGTAATTGCACCAAAACTCAAATATAAGCATTAGAACACAGTGTATTAGAATATGCCTTTCCTTTCATGGCTAAATGTGGTGCAATTAGGTCCAATCAATTTGGTCTATGTCTCAGAAAAACAGCCAGTTAGCTTAGCTTTGCACAAAGACTGGAAACAGGGGGAAACAGCAAGCCTGGCTCTGTCCAAACGTAACCAAGTCCGCCTACCAGCACTTCTAAAGCTCACTAATTAACACATCATATATAGTAGTATAATAGTATATAGTACTGTATGTACTGTAGTAGTTGTTAAGACATTTCAATAAAAAACACCAACATATTTGTAGGTATTATGTGTATACTGAAGGCACCATAGTGCATCCCCTTATCTTTTAATGGAGCGAGGGAATAGGGAAGAATTTTGTCTTCTGTCTTTATATACTGTATATTCCATATGTTTATGTGTTGTGTTTCTTATTAACAAAGAAATAATAATGAAATGATAAGAACAACATTAAAACACATTGTCTCAGATGTGGAGTATGAACTATAATGCGTTCATTAACTGCTTTATAAACCTGATGAAATCCTTTAATCATGTGAGCCAATTAGAGTAAAATATTCTTAATTCAAGCGTTAAATTAACCATTCACACATCTGCTCTGTCCACTGTACATAAGCCAATTACACACAAATAAAACAGATTGATTATTCTTATTATCTGAACTTAGACCTGAAAGCGCACAAGACTGCAAATTCAGTATATTTTCTATTTAATAAACTACATTGATTTTTTACTCTACATCATTCACTGCCTTCATTTGCAGCCGGTCTTACAGCTGTAAATCATTGTGGGTTTAATTAAAACTTGTTCACTGCTGTGTCAGTGTGTGTCCCTCAGTTACAATGAGGGAGTGGTGGGTGCTTGACCCTCGGTGGCACTGGGATGTGGAGGGACAAAATGCTTAGATGAAAAAGAGGAAATGTAGCAAGGCAAAGGGCTGTAAAGGAGAAAGGAAGAGACAAAGGTGTGAAAATAAAGGAAGGGGGGAGGAGATAGAGAGGAGAGGGGAGGCAGCATGCTGGTTGTAGTAAATCTCGCTCTGGCAGTGGAGAGAGAAGAGGGCCATGTCCAGATTTATGGATGCCTGCTGGGGTAATAAGAGAATGGATTGGATCCTTTTCAATCAGCCCATTCACAGCGTTGTAGTGCCTGCAGCCAATATCAGAGCAACCTCACTGCTGCTATATGATGATCTATATACTCTATGATCTGCTACAATATGCAGACAATTTAATCCAATGTGATTTACAGTGGATATACTCTTGTCATATGTAGGTCAGTGGCTCCTGTCTGGTCCCCACAGACCCGGTTCTGCCAACTGTATCAGATGATTGTCTGCTGCCATGGAGATAGAAATAGAGCTGGCTCTGGCTTTGGTCTTTGGAGAGACAGACAGGCAGACAGACAGTTTTCAAGTATGTGCACGTGCAGAGAAGCACCTATTGAGATGCAGGCAAAACTAATAGGCTAGCTAAACACTATAATGGCTACAGAGATGATAAGCCCCTTCCTCTTCCCGTCTTCCTGTTGATACCAGGCTGTTTCTCTTCCTCACACTGCACAGCCTCTTGGGCTGAAGCTAAACACAGAAAAAACTAGAGATGATATTATGTGGATATCTGCCCTGCCCTGCGTAACTCAGGGGAAAACTCACAGTGATGATTGAGAATGTAGATATCATTTTCCTACAGCAGTGTAGGGTTATTTCTCTGTAAGATTTTGACAGTGGTGGAAATTTAGGACATTTACTTAAAGTACTGTACTTACAGCTGCATAGTTTGGCCACTTGAATGCACCTTTTAAGTGGACATGGCAAGTGAGAGAGAACCAAAACAGTAAAGCTTCAGCTCGGAAAACCATCTGATTTTGATTATAAATTCAAATTCAAACAAACTTGAAATCAAAAAGCCACTAATGTGACACAGGAATGAACTGTAGAAAGGCAGAAGAAGTCTATTGTCCTTCCATAATTTCTTGCCTTTTTTTTGTGGTTCAATTATTCTTGGCAAGCGAGAAAACAAAGACTCAAAACATCATGGCTTCTGCTGCTTGCAGCCATAGCAGCTCTATGAGGCTGCACTTAGGCACAGCCGTGTTTTGAGCTAAATACTAATATCAGCATGCTAACATGCTTACAGTGACAATGTTAACATGCTGGTTATTAGCACATAATGTTCAATTTTGTGTCAGAATAAATCAAATACTCAAAAGAAATAATAAATAGCTCCTAGACTACACAACAGTAAAGTAGTAAAAGTCAATGAATAAAATAAAAAATCAGTAAATTAAAATGCTTCTTACATGTTCATCCATAATGATAATCCAGTTATATAATATATATAAAGTAACACTCTGAAATGGTATGCTTTAAGTACATTTTGCTGTTAATACTTCTGTACTTCTACTCAATTTTATTTGACCACTAGTAGGACTATGAAGCAATGTTTGTGCGAGTGGGTCCCAGTGGGTTTTGTTTGTTGCATGCACTCGCATGCGATACACATTCCTGCCCCTGGTTTCACACTATTCCACAGATCGACAGTTGATGGTGGTAACACACAAAGAAGCGTAGCAATGTGTCAACAAAGACAGGGACCAAGAAGACTACAAGCTCGCTAACAATATGAACATAACTTTTGTTTGCTAACAAGAAAACTCCACAGGGTACCTTTAAGTCAAATTTTGAATGCAGGACTTGTAACAGTATTTTTGGTATTTCTACTGTCACTTAGATAAAGGAGTACTTCTTCCATCACTGTATGTTGATGTCATCCTGTTTAGCGATAATCCAGATAACTGTTGCTCATCTAGTCAAGTGTGTATATGTTTATATATGTTTCCGTAATTTTAGTCAAAAAACAATCATGGCCTGCAGCTCTGTGGTTCTCTCATCATGGTTCTTATCTGTGTTCACGACACTATACGATGGCACTACTTTTGTTGCTGCAGATATTATTGATCTATAGCGTCTCATGAATGGCGAACCACCACAAATGCTTCTTCAAGGGCCCCTTAGTCACTAATTCTCAATCACTTTCCACATGTTTAACACATTACAGAATGATGTGAGGTACGTCCCTGTGGTATTATGTCAGCCGGATCCTAAGAAATAGGTCTGACAGTTTGTAATTATGGTTAGGCTGTTGATGGGTGGGAACAAAGCCCCACGTTGACAGTGACCCTCAGGGCAGCCATTGTTGGAGCTGACTTCACCTGGACCTTTATGATGGCGTCTGTCTGGGGGTCTAAGAAGTTCTCCCAAAGGGAAATACCAATGTAACATTGTGAATGCACCAGTGGTTTCAACAGACCAAACCACCGTTGGTGATGACATTGATACAAGCAGAATGAGTATCACTGCACGGCGTCCAGAAATCCTCTGGCTCCTTGTGACAAAATATAACAAAGAGACCATAACAGCCCGCTGGCTACAAATTCTGCTGTAAACTGGAAGAATGAATGATGTACTTTTGGAGAAAAAACCTCAAAGCTGTGTTGCAACAAAAATCAAACTGAAGACTACAGGTCATGATACAAATGCAGCACAGATAACCATCTGGATAAGGAGTTACTGCCAAACATGCTTTTCTATTATAGGTACAGCCCAGGATCACCTATGTCTGCTGCCCATACATCATGTGCAGTCTTGTTTTGGGATTCCTCTCTAAAGAACCAATGGTTTGTGACACTGTTGACCTTTAGCAGGGTTGTTAAGTTAACACGGGGCCTTGACCCCTCAGACAGCATTGTCACTGCTACTGCCTGCCTGGAGATAAATTGTTCTGCTTGACACTCCTGCAGCAGGAGGAGGGTGAACAAGAGGAGGAGGATAACACATTATAGTAATGTAGTTAGATATTTAAGTCCAACAGCGAAGTCCAAGTGAAAAATAAGTGTGAGGGAACCACTTTTAGTTTTGTACACTTTTTCTTCAAGTCAGTATCAATCGACAGTTGTGGTGATGCATGCTCAGATCAGAACAAAAACTCCACTCATTTCATTTTACGAGCAAGAGATAAGATTGTCTTATTTTAATGAGGCTCCTGTGTGCCTTCAGTTTACAGTATTATTCCATTGTGCTCTTCGGTCAAAAGGTTAGGGGCTTTCCCGAGACTGACAAGCGATGTTCAGGGTGGGGTTACACCCAGCCTTCACTAACTAACTGTCAGGAGTCATAAACGATGCTGTGGTTCTCTTTACGACATGGTGCCATTGCCTGAGGGAGGAAAGAGGAGCAAGGTAACTGCACAACTTGTGTGTATGTGATTTAGAGGGGTGGGGGACGGGGAGCTGGAGGGATGTTCTTGGGTCTCCAGGTTTATGGATGCTTGTTCTAATCAACCTCCTCCAACAGCTTCACTTTTATGAGCTGTCATTTCACCTGACTTTCACGATGCTCTGCTGGTCATTGACCTTCTGCAGGTTGCTCAAGGTTAAATTACCGCGCTCGGCTGCGTGAGGTATCTTAGAACAGGAGTGTGTTTTTCTTCTAATGGCAAAGTGCAAGAGGTCAGATAATCCGAACAGTCAGGCAAGATGTGCTCTCCTGTTCTTAGATTTGAAAACAACTTGACTTTTCAAATGGTCTTTATAATCAGGAGGTAACTGTACTACAATAGGGCGCTGAAAAAGCCTCAGCGGGCTCCCTCATGCTTCTGAGTTTTTGGGCCCATAGAGCGTGTGCAGTAGAGTTCTTCTCCAGCCGAGTCAGTTAAGGTCAGGTCCAAGACTTCCCCTGGCCGAGCCGACTGACTTCCTGTTGGCTCCCTGCACACATGAATGGGAAAAATAATGTAATCCTCTGGATTTTCAAATGTTATTAGGCCGAATTAATCAAACTCTGTTAATAAAAAGAGTCAGTTCGGTGCCTAAAAGCCTGCGCTTATCAGTCTCAACCAGCAAACTAAACCAGAAAATAGCTCGTCTGATAGCATATCTCTCTAACTCACCCGGTAACTATATTCAATCACATTCACACACTTTCACTTTCTTTCCCTCAGGTTCATTGCGTTAGTTCCTGTAATGTTTTTTGACGTGTCTCTGGGCCTCAGACACTTCTCTCCTTGTCCTGACATTTGAGTTAACCTCTGCTGACATGTGAGTGTCTACTGTCAGCTTCTAACCTTTTGTAACTGTACACTGGAGGTAACATTACACTACAACAACATCAGCCTCAAATCACATGGGAAGATAAAGCACATATGTACACATAGGCTACATCAACACATACATGCCTTCAGGGTTTCCTGAGGCAACGTTCACTGCTGTCAACCCGTCACCTGGGTTATGGCTGACTCTGACTGTGTTTTGTCCTTTCTCTTAACTTACAGTGCTGGTGTGTGACAGGCTCCAGGTACACAGTGACCGCACAATACTTATTTCTGGTTTGTCACTGCTTTATTTGTCTTGTTTCTTTCTTAATTGCCTTCACATACACTCTTTTTCTTCCTCGTAATTTGTCAGTCTGTACTGTAGGCTTAGACATCTTTCCCTTCTTGCCGTTGTCTTCTTTGTCTCTGTCTCTCTCTTGCTCTGTATCCGGGTGCTGTTGCCTCATCACACAGACCCTGAAGCTAAAATCAGCAATCAAGGGGAAACAATATATGATCACCGCCGCTTAAACCTCCTCAGTGTAATGCACTGTATTTTTCTGTTTTTATCTTGTTCAGTGTGTGTGCATTTGAGGAGAGATGAGGGTTGTGCTTCATGAGGTGAGGTGACAACATGGTTTTCTCACTTTGCTACAGATTAATTAGCCTTGAAGATCAAACAACCAACAGCGAACGCATGAAAACCCCGTCATCCCTGCCCCCCCAGAAACAATTAAGATGCTCCCAATCTGTCTAATACTTATTACTTTGTGCCATCTGACCAGCCCGCCATCAGACACCTTAGCGGGGGTACAAAGGTATCTCCCATGGGAATATTCACTCCATCTGCTTATCATACTGAAAGAGTGTTTACTGGAAGCGTTTTGTCAGAGGTGATGTGTCCCACACTTCAGTCAGCATCTGTTTCACGGTATCCTTGCACAAGAAGACAAACTAGAGAGATAGGAGCTGCAGAGTGTGAGAAGATGCAGATAAAGATCTGATTGCTGTGTTAGAAGCTCCGTGGTCTCACACTGAGGTGTCACGTCTTAATGAGATGGGATGGGATCAGATAAATGAGACGAGATGAGATGAAGACCATAATAATGTCTGTAAGCAGCATCAGACTCAAAGAAAAATAACCTAGAAATGAAAATGCATTAGAGAAAGCTACAGACGGGTGACAAATTAAAGGAAAAACCAACATAAAGTGTCTCACTAAGGCCACCACGTGCCTCCAGAACAGCTTCAATGCTCCTTGGCATTGATTCTCCAAGTCTCTGAACTCTGCTGGAGGGATGAACACCATTCTTCCAAAAGATATTCCCTCATTTGGTGTTTTGATGATGGTGGTGGAGAGCGCTGTCTAACANNNNTCTCCCATAGGTGTTCAACTGGGTTGAGATCTGGTGACTGTGAAGGCCATAGCATATGATTCACATCATTTTCATACTCATCAAACCATTCAGTGACCCCTCGCACCGTGTGGATGGGGGCATTGTCATCCCAGAAGAGACCACTCTCATCAGGATAGAAATGCTTAATTTAAGTATAAAGGTGATCACTTTGAACAACTTTGTATTGATTTGCAGTGACCCTTCCCTCTAAGGGGACAAGTGGATCCAAACCATGCCAGCAAAATGCTTCTCACCTGTATGGAAGCATCTGCATTTGTTACATTTCCCTCCTCATTTATTCAGGTTTTTCCTTTAATTTGTCCCCCGTCTGTAGGTAGCAGATGATTAAGCTATAAGTGAATATATTTTTGATCAAGTGAATTAGCAGCATCCTTTACCATCAAGAAGATTATCCATTACCAACTGTACACACACTGAGCCAGTGGAATCATCTGTTACATCATTTGGTTGTAATAGAAAGCTATAAACTACATCATATACTACACCAACTTCACCATCTCTTGCATGCACAGGACACACAGAAAGTAAGTGTTATGCAGTTTATGCACCAGGCATGCTGTCTTCCTCTATGGTCCCTGGGTCAATGATGAAGACCTTTGTTCTGAACAAAGATTTGTCATGAGTTATTGCAGTTCTGTGTAAACTGGGAGTGCATTGACACCTAGTGGTCAAAACAATGTTAGCAGTGCAGCAAATCGTGACTGTCAAAAAGAGACTTTAGACTGTTCAAATTAAAAAAGTGCCACATATTCTTTAAAAACAAACACAAGCGTGTTTTTTAACCACACATTAGCCAGCTTATTTAATCTTAACGTGCTTGTCTGAGTCTCTTTCGTTACGGTCCGCGGTTGAAACCAGATAGGAACCATCATCTGTTGCTTGTTTCCTCAGGTGGAGGCGGACGAGTCGTCGAAGGAGCAAATCAAAATGGCGAGCCAAGAGGAGTCTGTGAAGGAGTTCGTCGCTGTTACTGATGTGGATGAGGAGCGGGCCCGGTTTTTCCTGGAGTCCGCAGGCTGGAATTTACAGGTGAGTCTTTCCTGTATTTTTCCACTGAGTTGCGGCGGACTGTGGGATCAGAAATCAAAAGGAAACAGCGGTGACAGGACATGTGTCAGACGGATAGCTCGCCGGCTAACGTTAGCCTGTGTTGCCGGTAATTTGTGCAAGTCACCCTTTGACAATGGCCTGGCCGCTTTCTGTCCCTCACAACAAGGCTGTTGTGCAGTTGGTCAGCCGGCTCAGCCACGGTTACAACCAGGTCCATTCCTGTCGTCTCATCACAAAGCAGACTTAAGTTTCGGCTAACGCTGCTGAGCCCATTGAGCCGTGCTAGCTAGCGTTAGCATGTAACAATGCAAAGCTAGGTTAACTTCATCCAGCAGTCAACACTGGTTAGCTTGTAATGCTGCAGTGCCAGCTGTCCTGTTGGAGTATTAACGTGCAGGTTGGTAGCTTTAAGTTAAGAAAATGGAGATTTACTTTGTTTATTTGTCCACAACATAAAGAAAATGATACTGAATGACTGCTGAGATTAGTACAGTCACAATAGAGAAAGATAAAACTGGTCCTGTAGGTGGGCTACTGTGGGCTAAATATATGTATGTTTCAGGGGTCTTCTTCAGGAACTATCCTGCATATATTAGATCAAAGTTATCTAACTTGTAGATGAGCCACTGTATGACAGCTCATCAATAGCACATGACACTTGTTAGATAATCAGACTTTGTTGTGACATTGATTCATTTTGCCTCCTCCCAGCTTGCACTCGCCAGTTTCTTTGAGGATGGAGCCGATGACGACATAGTGACGCTTCCTCAACCTGAGGGGGGCTCCTCAGTGTCCCGGTCTGCAGGGCCAAGGTAATGTCCACAGCCTGCCACTGCTCTTATTAATACCACGCTTCGTCCTGGTGAAAATGCATTGGCACACTTTCAAGCTGCTTCTTTGTCCGTGCAAAGTCCAGCAGTCCAGTTTAGCAAACAGTCCCGTGTGCAGCATTGATCACATTAGTGTGCTTTAAGGACTTGGCTCGTTGTTGATCATCAATATAATTTTGTAACAAACAATTCAGTGCATCAACTCTATTTTTGTCTCTGTCATCAGCACTCAGCCCAGAGTGACCTCCTTCAGAGATCTGATGCATGAGGCAGAGGACGAGAGTGATGAGGAGGAAGGCCAAAGGTGAGTTTAAATCCCAGTATTGTCTATTTATTTATCTTCAGTGTCACTGTCTTTAACAGTACCATATGAAGAAATAAAGCAGTCTTTGTGTTGTGTTCAAGAGCCACCTAGCCTTTA
>NTHP01000487.1:107517-141079 GCA_003416845.1 Oplegnathus fasciatus | reverse complement strand
GGGGGGGGTTCCTGGAATGACAAAAAAAAGGTGGGGTGGGGTACTATTGTTATCATCACTGCCATGACATCAAAATAAACATAAAGTAATGATAATAATAATAATAATAGTAATAATCATCATCATAATATCACTGGTAATATCAAGACAGGAGTAAGTATCATGACTAAGAGGAGAAACATAAATTAAGGGTGTGGATGAAAAGATTCCAGATTGCGGTTTGTTTTTTAATGGAGGCAGATCATTTTTCCATCGATATGTATTCGATTAGTAAATTCTTCCATAGTGTAATATTGATTGTGTTCCTTGATTTCCAGTTCATGAGAATAGTTTTCTTGGCGATGATTCATGCTATGGAGAGTATTCTACTGGATGTGTTGTTTAGGTTGATGTTGGATACGTCTCCTAGTTTAAATGCATATTGAATGTTTAAATGCAACTAATACGGTAAAACTGCCCTATTCAGAATTTTACATATTGCCTCTGCTAACGTATTTTTCATCATGGCCACAGATTGACAAAGTATCAGGTAAGAGTAAATTCTCATCTTTCTCATCTCCTCCGCTCTCTAGTGCCACCCCAGAGTTAGTTTCAGCTCCAGCCACCTCCCAGCAGGACCAGGCTGCCAACGAGGCCCAAGCCAGCGCCTCTGTGAACTTCGACCCCTCCCAGCCCGTCACTAACATTCAGATCCGACTGGCCGACGGCGGCAGGCTGGTCCAGAGGTTCAACCATACCCAAAGGTGACTGATTAGCTCTCTTGTCTTCTACACATATTTAGACTGAAAACTACGTGTCTGGCCCGTGTTTCCCAGTTTTTAGACCCAAAATGCATCACAGAGCTTTCCCCAAGTGATTAGACTAAACATTTGTTTAAACATTTTAAATATGAATATTTCACTTTTCATAACCTAACTTAACTTTACTTAAACTATGCTTGTGTTGCTTTTAACAGCAGCTCAGAAACACCAAAGGTCAATAAAGAGAAAGAGAATATTTGCCAATATATTTTACAGATACTGCAGCAGATTATAATGAGACAGGCTTGCTGGGACAAAAATGTAGGGGCAAAATGTTGTACAATGTGATTTATAGTTGTATTTGACTGATAAAATGTATTATCGTTATTTTTATTTGCTTATTTATAGAGAATCAAAAGTGCAAACTAGACTAAATAATAAAAAAAACTCACTATATATTGTTCCAGTACTATTTCTGACTGGTTGCTGAACGGGAAAATCACAAGGCTGAAATCTGAAACCAATTTCTGTGTGAGCAAACAGCACTATTACATGGTGTTCCTCTGAGTCACCCGTGTGGGGCGGACCTTTATAAAGTATTCATCGGTTTGGCTGCAGTTCAGCTGAACATGTGCTCGTTTTGACACTGCAGTCAGGTCCAACTCAGCGTGCAGCTGCAAGTTCAAGTTTAGCTGAACCGATTTTAAACCACAGCAAAGCTAGTCTAATAGCTAGCTAGCTAATTGACAAAGCCCCACAGAGAGATCATGTTGAAACACAAAACAAGTGATCATAGAGAGAGTCTGAGGAAACAGCCGCACCTAATGAGGACCAGCTTAGAACTGTGTTAATTAATATCTCTATTCTTACATCCTCTGTATTAATTACATACTTTCAACTAGAGATGTCCCGATCAAGGTTTTTTGCCTCTGATCCGAGTCATTTCTGTTTTCCTAGATAATACAGCTGCACAGTGCACACTTCAAGTACATTAAAGTTATTAAAGTCAGTGTAATGTATATGTTTGACAGTTGAATAGCTCTGAAATGCATTAAGAAAAAAAATCCTGCATCCAAGCTGTTCCTGAATGTTTTTTTATTTTTATTTTTTACAAAATGGCATGTTATAAAATAACAAACAGAGTCTTTTTGGCCTTGTCGCTGTCTCGAGGGAATTTCTCTCTATTTACAAGTATCCTCCAGTGTTTGTTGCTGCGTTGCAGCCTCTGTCTGAGTTACCTGAATGAATTGTATCCTGTTGAGTGTTTATTTTGGCCGTGGGCGGGGCTCAGCCCTGCTCTTTTTCAGCGGGCACTGTCTATAATTCGTCTTTGAAAGAATACAAGACGAGTGGCCACAATCAATAAAAGCTAGCCACTACTTAGCAAGGTACATACCAGTCTTAGCTAACGTTACAGTCTATTGTCTTGAGTGTGGCTGGCGAGTGTGTACACACGCGGACCCTCAACTGTAGTATGAATGGAACTGCGTGCCTGTCCGCAAGTCCACAGCTGTCGGTAGACGCGGAAAGTACGTCCGAGGCTACACACACATGGAGCTCAGCGGAGTGGAGGAGAGACGGAGGCTTGACGAGGGCTGCGCTCGTTGCGTTGCTGAGCATGAAAGCTTCGCGAGTAAAAACACCTGAATGACAGCTGATGTAAAACAAACGATTGGGCTTAGGTTCGTGCTCAGTATAGCCGATACGATCAGTTAAAAATGCCTTGATGGGCCCAGATACTGAGTCTTTGAGATCGGATTGGGACATCCCTACTCAACTTTTTGTTTGAATATATCACCAATAAATCACCAATACTAATTTCCAAAAATTGTCACATTATTATTGATGTATAGTCAACATTTCCCAGTTTCCCCCATAAGAAATGTATTAGTCATGTTTGTGGTGCAACTGGTAAATAATTCTAATATTGAATTAAAAGTTCAAGAACAACATAGTTAACACCTTATATATCATCTTGCTTTTATAAAAGGCAAATAGCCCAAACTGGCATATTCATATTGATTACTTAGTCTAACCCAGAGGTTGTTCAACTGTGAGCTGTGACTGCTCATGTTAAAATTCTAAAGAATCTAAAATATACATTTTTGACTTTAATTTTTATCAATAACCCTCAGATATTTTATATTTTTTATGGATTGATCAGACGGATAATGCCCAAATAGTTTCAGCATGTGAGCTGAAGAAGGTGGAAAAAAAGCTTTTAAATATTGTAAGAAAATGAATTCTCAGGTTGTTGTTGTTGTTGTTTGGATCAGCTGTTGTTGACCACATTTCGTCCAGTCAAACAAACACAGGTGAAAGTTTCCTGTCATGATGCGTTGTTGTATCCCTCAGGGTGTCTGACCTGCGCCAGTTTGTGGTGGCGGCCCGACCCGCCATGGCTGCCAGGGAGTTTGTTCTTATGACCACCTTCCCCAACAAGGAGCTGTCGGACGAGAGCCAGACGCTGCAGCAGGCCAACCTCCTCAACGCTGTCATCGTCCAGCGGCTAAAGTGAGGGGGAGAGTAAGAGCACCCCCCCCGGTGGTGTGGCTGAGTAACTGCAGCCCTGTGAAACCTGCTGCCCCTTCTGAGGGAGGAGAAAACACGGACTTATGTATGGACTTCTAATTTCTGATTTTTGTTTTTCTAAAGTGAAACATAACATTCTGCTCCCCAGACCCCCACTCTCACCCTCCCCCCTCTGTGGTCTGTGACGGGCAGTAATGAGGGCGAAACTAAAAATCTTCCAGAATCAAACAGTTCATTTAAGAGCTGTTGGAAAGCCTCCAGGTGCTGTTGAATTGTGGTTTTGATGGGGATGTGTTTACCTGACAGCAAAGATGGTTTAACCCAAAAACAACGGCAACAATCCAGCTTTCTGAAGAGCAGTTTGTTTGCAGAGATGTTCATTAAACCTGGCTCTTTTTTCCATTAACTTGCTCCCCACTTCTCCTCTTCTATTAACCTTAATTTGGACCTTCAGCTATGTTTACTATCAGGTGCTGGAGCCTCACCAGATTCATGCAGCAGCAGACTCCTAGTTTGTTTCTGTCTCAACAGCACAAACCACAACCACATGAGGAATACTTGTCTTATTAAGGTAAAAGTACATGGTGATAGTGTGGTTTTGTACATGTTTCCATTTCTCTCCACGTATTCTTTTTGGAGAGAGAAGTGAAATGATGTAACAAAACACTGAGGGTTTTTTTTTTCTCCAAACCAACCTATACCAGTAGCCTTACGCTCCTTTATTCACCTCCACAATAACACCAGTCCCTTTGTTCAAACGAAGATGGAATTATTTTTTTAAACTGCCTTTTTCCCCTCTTTCTTTTTTCCTTTACAGATTGTAGGATTGTCCCAGTTAGACGGTGGCATTTTGATATTGTGTAACATGAGAAACTGTTACACATGGCTTTATTATCAAACCAATGGTTGAGCAAAGAACATATAGATTGTAAACACTGGTTTGTAGTAGTGGAAGTGGAACTCCTATGACACACTGACATCTTCTATGCATCCTGGGGCAACACAGAAATATGTTTGGACCTCTGGTAAAATAAATCCATTTTATGGTTGATGTATGAAGAACTTATTGTCTCGTGTTTTTATTACAGGTGGGCAAAAGCACATTTAGCACCGTCATAAAGTGAGAAACATGAACTCCAGTGACAATATCAACTTTTTTGTTGTTTTCTAAATGTAATATGGTTCTGTCCAAATGTCTTCGTGTGAGTATTTCAGTCAGTAGACCTTTATCACTATTCAGTGAATTTACATGAACTGTACTAATCTGATCACTGTGGCCAGTAGCCACATTTCAGGAATGTCAATTTTTTTCTGGAAACCAGTCTTTTTTTTTTTTTTTTTTTTTAAACCAGTCAGTATTTTTTTATGTCTACAGTCAAGAGCCATGAAATCTGAGTAATGTAGGCTAAAGAGTGGACACAGCCAAGAGGCTGTTTGCAGCAGATTATTTTCATGGAAACCAGGGACGGTATGTATAACACTTCCAAAAATGGCCCTCATAATGGTCCAAAACTTTTCAGTAAAAAATAAGACTTCATAAGCTTTATTTATAGGCGCTTCAACAACAAATCTTCCCCTACACCTAATAGCACATATAGTATTTGAAATGCACTTTTTGTAATTGTTATAAACATGTTTAATGTGAACAATAGGAAGAAACACACTAACATGAACATTTGTTTGAATTCAACTTTTTCATGGTGTGTGATGTTGTTTTCAGAGGATCTTGTTTTTGTTGCCTGTGCTGCCCTCTGATGGAGACTCCGAACTGATTTAGGGGACTTCTGGAGTCCTCTTTAATAACATGGGAGCTGAGACACTTCATTCTAATGAATAAAAGCAAAATCATGTCATGTTTTTACAATTATGACACACTTGTTGTGACCAAAATTTGATCAAAAGTGCTTTAATAGCATGCGACTAATAACTGACTCAACCTGCTTTAACTTGGTGCTTTCGTGTCTGTACGAACCAATTGTAGTGGTGTCGTGGCAACATCATCTTGGCCTCAAAGACCTTTGTGACATATCATCCCTCTCTTTGCCCATATTATGTCCTATCACACTCTTTTGTCAGCTGCCCAAAATGTAAATTTTACTGATGATGCAACACGAGGAGAAATCAAAATGATTGCTTTCATGTGGTGACTTTGCATGTTCTGAGCTGCAGGTGACAGTGACAGGTAACAGGCGTGCTATGCCGGTTTCATATAGCAGAAGCTAAACTCTTCATATGACCCTTTTGATATATTTGTTAATATTTTGCCAAATGCTGTGGTATTTGCAGAGGTGGAATGTAACCAAGTAAATGTACTCAAGTACTAAAGTACAAATTTGAGGTACTTATACTTCACTTGAGTATTTTCTTTTCATGCCACTTTCTACTTCTACTCCACTACATTTCAGAGGGAAATATTGTACTTTTTACTTGGCTACATTTATCTGACAGCTTTAGTTACTAGTTACTTTAGAAATTCAAGACTTTTGCATACAAAACATATGAAGAGCTGGTAAAATATGATGTCTTGTTAGAGAATAAACTACTCAACAGTTTATACAAGTACAGCTGAAACAATTATTTGATTAATTGGCAGCTACTTTGATAATCATCAAAGGTCATTTTTCATGTAAAAATGTCAAACATTTCATGTTTCCAGCTTCTCAAACATGAAGATTTGCTGCTTTTCCTTTTAATAATTTTAATGTATTCTTTGATAATGTCGAGGTTTGGACTGTTGGTCGGACAAAGCGAGCATTGTGAAGGTGTCACTTTGGGCTCTGGGTAATTGTGACGGCATTTCTCACTAAATTCTTACAAACCAAACAATCCATCAGTTAATGGAGAAAATAATCAGCAGATTAATCCAGAATGAAAATATCCTGTACACATTTGCTCCACCTCAACCAACTACAACAGTAAAATGTTGCTCACACATTAATGCATGAGTAATGATCAAATATATAATAGTGTAACACTCACAGGGGGCAGTTTTCTACATTGAGTTCTTTTACTTTAAATACTTTAAGTACATTTTCCTGATTATACTTACATACTTTTAGTACTTGATAATACTTCCTCCACCACTGGGTATTTGGCTTGTTTTTATGCTGCGACTCTCTTTACCTGCTGCAAAAATGAACATAACGCAAATGTCCAAAATATGATCACAGTACTCTTTGATACAGTACATGGCAGCACATGTATTAGATGTGAATGCTTCACTGCACCTACTGTACTTACAAAAAACACATCTTTAACATCTTTACTTGCACTTTACACGTGACCAACAAGTGTGTTTCCTGTAGTGCAATCTTTGAGGATTGATCAGATATAGGTCTTGGTCGGACATGTTGCTACAGTTTTATTGACTACACGGACTCACTGTTCTGTGTCTGTTTCTAATAAGGCTGAGATTACTTCACTGGATCTTCATTTCCAGTCTGCAGAAAACATCCACTTCAAATGTTTCCTATAAACCTCTTGATTTAATTTCAACTGTGTGATCTTGCTGCTACTTCAGAGATACAGACACGAGATATAAAACAAAAACAATCTGTATTCCTCGCTTTAATTTGTTGTATTTTGAACCAACATTCATCCCTGTGGCCACGCACACCCACATGGACACTCATGCACTTGGAGCCAATTATCTGTTCTTGTGACCTCAGCATAACACCGCAGAAAACTATTGAGCTGCACTTTAATGAGCCATGATGAAAGTTAGAAAATCAAAAGCTAAAAAGTGAATATATTCCTCTGCTTTGTCAGTTAGAGGAGAATATGACTCATAAATGGTGATCTTAATGTCATTAATAAGCTACCAATTTTTATTTCTTCATTATAATTGTTCCTGTGGATATAAGAAGCACTTGCTTTTATTACTATTGATTTCTGCAGGAAGGAAGATGCAGGCGTTGCTATGGATGCAAATTGGCTGTGGAGATGTGAGCAGAGTGTATCTGAGTGTCTGCTGGGACAGTTGGATGCTTTGACTCAGAGCTGTTCACCTAAATTAGCCCCATCTCTCACTGAGACTTTTCTCTCTGCCTGCTCGCCTCGCCTGCTCTCTTTTCATTAGTTTTACTCTGCAGTGTTCTCTAGAATGGCCTAAAGTAAACTGCAGCCAGTGCTCTGTAATCTGTGTTGCTTTATGGAGGCTGATTTTTCTATTTTTTAATATTTTACTTATGTGATTCAGGGGTGTGACAACGAATCACTGAGATTATTATTTATTTATTTTTTTTAATGGAATAGACCCTGAAACCTCAGAGCATAAAAAAAACATTCATCACACACACACACTGTACACTGCCCACCAGATGTCAAGTTAGCCACAGATACAAGAAAAACACCATACTTTATGTGCCTTCAAAATAAAAGCGTTTTTCCTCCCTTTACTCTCCTATCAATGGTAGCCTGGTGACTATGTCCAGAATGTGTCCCATTTTATGTCCAGATTTTGAATTAGCTGAGATAAGCGGCCTTCTTTGGTAAGATTTTGGCGGAGGATGACTTTATTCATGGTTTTGTGCTTACATTTGTTATGATATAAATCTTTTTTGGTTTTCATTTGCTGTCCTCCAGACATGTGCTGTTCCAGAGATACTGAAGTGTAATTTGGAGGGGGGAAAAACACTATTATCAACTTAGCAATATATGGGAGGAGGGGTCTGTGTATGGAGACAGCTGTCAGTAATGTTATACACTCATTGGAACACTGGAAATTAGGCCCTAATAATGTTAAGCTCCCCTTTATGGCGAAACGGGTGTTTTCTGTGGAAAACATGTCACAGTATAGGAAAAGTACAGGAGTAAATAATAAAATGAATGATGGCTGAATTCCATTTAGGTTTACAGTTTCCAAGAAAGCTTTGGACAGATATGCAGGAATTTATTTGGGAATTCAGGTACAATTGTGGTAAAAGACAGTCTAACTAAATCTTACTGTAACATGGCCTCTCGTGTGTTTTATATAAATCTCATTCTCTTAATGGGTAAATTTGACACGCACAGAGCAAAAGTCTTCCCCTGATATAAATCTGTTTTTGATGGACTCCTCAAGACTGATCACAAACAAAAAAGTGTGCGTCCACATTACTGAATGATGAAGAGTCCCCTGAACTATTCTAACTTATTTATTTTCCTTTTACTTGTTGTGTATTGGATTAATATTTCACTAAATATTATTTTATACTTTTCATTATTACCTATTTATTTCCTCAATATAAATATGATGTTTGTTTGTAGGATGCACTGTGTATAGCTGCTAAAAAAAAGGGTGTTTGTTGATATTGTTCCATTAATAAAAGCTGCATGTTAGAAAGAGTTTTCGCTGTGTGTGGTTAATTCCTAATTCATGTTAATGCAATCACATTAATCAAAATGATCCATGTTACTGTGGGGCTCCACTATGGACTTCCTGTGTAGGGGTTTTATTTTGGAGGTTGTGGGCGGAAGTGCTGTTGTATAATAAAGCACCGCAATTGACGCAGGTCTCCCTGCAGAGAGCCGGAGAGAGAGACAGACAGCTGAGAACATCCGCCGGAGGAGCAGACAGACAGACTGCGGGAAGAGTGTTACCGGGCGCAGGGACAGCTCCAGAACACGCCGCTGAAATGGGAGTCGAAATCGAGACTATAACCCCGGGCGACGGTAAAGCGGCTGCACGGAAAGGAAACGTGTTTGTGCTCATTACCAAGTGCACATTTGCACTTATCTATTTGCATAATATATCTAATACAGCCGCAGAAACGCCGCCTTAATTGCGTAGTGTGCCCGTTATATTAAGCGCCTCTTTGGTTTCTCCACAGGAAGGACTTTCCCCAAAAAAGGACAGACGTGTGTGGTGCATTATGTGGGTGAGTTTTAAATAAGAAACTTGTTACTCTGCATGCACGGACACATTCTGCACATTTAGCTGCTCCAGCTGCTTATTTGCACTCACGAAGGCCGTACAAGTGGAGTGACGGCTGTGGGCAACTGTCTACTACACCCGTGTGAAAAACAGCCAAGCGTGGTAATCCTGCAAGTATCACAGCGAACCCTGTAAATCCTCACAGGGAAGCGACCAGAGCGACACTAGAGCACTTTTCTGAACGCGGTGGAGTGCGAGAAAGTATGCACTGCAGACATTTTTACCCTCAAACCTTCCTGATTTCTCAGTAGGGCAAAGAGGCATGACTGTCAGTCACCGACTGGGCTGCATGGAAATTTAACCCCTTCACCACATTTGCACATTTGTGCTGAGGATCCTCGGATGTGATGGTGTTTATAGCAGGAGCAGCGGCGGTATGTCCCGGGGACAGCGCACCGGATCCATCACTGCGTAAAATAATGCGCGCTCCAGTTCGGGCCGAGCGGTCCATTTCAGTCTCACCAAGACCAGTGGCTAATGTGGTCATTTGTCTTGTCTGGAGAATTAATAATAAAAAAGGAGACGCAGACGGATTCCGCCGTGGGGTTCACTCAGAGGCCCAGACAGACAGACAGACAGACAGACAGACAGACCAGACAGCGGGGTTTTAAATCCCGTCTGATTTCCAGCGCTTTTCTGTCTTTGTTGGAGTTTCTGGGGGGGTTGGTGGCGTTTAGTTGAGCGGATTATAACCGTCTGGGCGACTGCTATAATGGCAGACTCACTGTATTATTCCTGTGATATTTTCACCAGAGACACACAATATTTGAATGACACTAAATACTCAGTGATATATGAGGACTATGGTATCACTTAATTATTCCTGTCGGGGCTCATAATATCAGCTGCATCTTTGAATGCTTTGTGTAACCATGATACAGGACCAATATACAGTATTATATCTAAGGCTGCAACTAATGCTTATTTTCATTATTGATTAATGTGTTAAAGTTGGTCCATAGAATGTCAGCCAATGAAGAAAAAGCCCATTTCAGTTCCCCTGAGCCCAAGTTGATGCCTTAAAATGTCTTGTTTTGTCCCAAACTGTAGACTGTATATAAAGATATTCAGGTTACTATCATAACATTTAAGCTTGAACAGTTATTTAAAGAATTAATCAGTTATCAAAGAGGTTTATTTTTCTGTTGAGTGATATATTGATAAACTGGCTAATCGTTTTAGCCATTAGTTTTGCAGGTTTTTGGTCAAAAACCAAAGTATTGGACAAATTAAGATGTTGACCTGATGATGGCGCTAGATGAAAAATGAGGGGATCACCAAAGTGATTACAGTTCATTGTGGGGACATGAATGTTCGTACTAAATGTCATCGCAGTCCATCCAATAGTTGTTGAGACATTTGACTCAAAACCACAAATGAAACCTTGTTGTTGTGCTGGAGGAAAAGTCAGGAGATCACCAAAGTTATTAGGATTCATCCTCTGGTTGTCGTTGTTGAGATATTTCTGTCTGGACCAAAGTGGTGGACAGACAGACAGACGACAGCTAGACAGACAGACAGACAGACAGACAGACATTGCCATTCACTCTGCTACCATGGCTAGAAGTGTATTGAAAGAAACTGCAATTTAAATAGAGCACAAACACTGAAACGTGTAGCATCAGCAGCAAAATAGGATTTCAGCTGGATTTTGCTTTCCAGCGAGCTAGACTGTGTATTTGTCTGCACCTGTTCTTAGTTTGGCAAAGCTGGACTCTTCTTGCCTGGTAAGACAGACATAACTCACTGTGTAATACAAGCCTCTTTGCTTTAAGATTATGTAACTTGAAGTAAGACCCGATTTGGGCCTTGCACAGTGAAGTATTTTTTTTTTTTAATTTCTTTTTAGGCATGAGCCTGCTTCTTTTTTTAATTTTTTTATATCTCACAAACTCCAGGATTTCCTCTCTGGGCGGTCTCCCTTCCTGTCAGCCTACAAAGCGGCCCTGAAATGGGACACGAAACAGGATATTCCATTAGCCTTTTTAAATGTAGACGTCCAAGTGAAGATCAAAACTTGGATTTGCTGGGTTCCTTTGGAAAGGCTCTGCCTGCAGGAAATGGTCGGCGTGTGAAAATGTCAGCACTGTGTTGTTTGGCGGGGAAAAGGGAAATGCAGTTTATTGATGCTCATTGGCTTTGGTACTTGGACAGGACCCTTCAGCTCTCACAGATAATTCCATTAGGCTGCTATCTAGATGTCCAGGAGAGGACAGGACACCCACTCCGCTGCCTGGATTACAGGCTGCTTCTTGCCAGCCGCCCCCTGATGTGCCCAACAACATGCACAATGTTGCCCCTTCTCCCACACTACACACACACACTCACATCACACCAAACCATCACACGCACATACTGCCTTGCTGGTGCTAATAACAGTAATAGCGCTGTAAATAGTCTTGGGAGGGGGGGCAGCTATTCTGCGGACTGATGCTTACGTTTTCCTGACTGTCACACTGAAACCCACCCTGCAGACAGCTGCAGCGGCTATTTCAGAGATCCTTGGAATCCCTTCATTTGCGCTCTCAATATACACACAGCAGGGAAGATGGATGTCAGACAAGCTTGGAAGATGTATTTGTTTCCAGTGTTTTTATGAAATGTTATAAATACAGTTGCTGCGCAGAGAGCCCGTATTTTTATCATTATGTGGTCTGTGCGTGTTTCTGCAGCAGGATTCTCTGAGTGATAAATCCTGTGATGTTGTGCATGTTCAGAGGTAATGGCTGGATTTTTCACCCACAGGATAAGGTTGGCAGCTGCTCCACTTTCTTTCTGACTCCGCACCTCTGTCCATCTCCTTGTTCGCAGGCTCCCTGACGGACGGACGTAAGTTTGACTCATCTCGTGATAGGGACAAGCCGTTCAGATTCAAGATCGGCAAGCAGGAGGTGATCCGAGGCTGGGAAGAGGGTGTAGTGCAGGTAGGCTGGAGAACTGGAAGCATGCTGCGCATATAAGATATACACGTTCATTTAAGTCACTCTTCTGATTAATCTAAATGTTGTGAATTGATACAAATTCTGCAGGCTGCACTCATTCATCCCCTCAGAGAAGGGTATACTTGGCATGTTACAGTATATTTAATGCCATCGGAACAGACAGATTCTTGGAAAACGTGACGTCAGCAGTCACGATCCAGAGGCAGAAATAATTTAGATTGTAAATCTGCTGAAATACGTCAATTTATTGACATGGTTCCATTATTGAGTTCTCTCTGACCAAGGTTTCCATTAACACCGCAAACAGTGGGCCAATACAGCAGCTCTATATCTCACACACTCAGCCCTGCAGCATTTAGATGAGGTGGCTGCTGAATGGTGCTGCCTGTGTGCAGCTCCTGTAGATTTATGGCAGCGTAGCTTCATGTTCTCTGTATACTGTGTTTGTGGGTTAGAACATCAGCCTTTAATATCTCAATAAAGCATCTGTTAGAAAAGCTTTTCATGATTGCAACATCAAATATTGCGTAATAAAGCCGATGAGATTTAGAAACAATGAAGCATTTTTAGTTAGAGACATGTTTTCACTGTCACTTTCGCTGCCTCCTGTGGTTTATTATCCAAGTTAAACTGCAGAGACTGCGCTGTGATCTGATTAACTGCGTCTTATGTTGCAGAATAACTGTTCCACATGACCCCTGCTGTCTCTCTCCGTTTCTCCCTCCTGTGTTTGTATCGTCTGTCTCCTCGTGCCTCCAGATGAGTGTCGGTCAAAGGGCCAAGCTGACCTGCTCACCTGACTACGCTTATGGAAACAAAGGCCACCCGGGCATCATTCCTCCTAACGCCACCCTCATCTTTGACGTTGAGCTGCTGGGTTTGGAATGAAACAAATTCACGGCCTATTTTTTTGTTTTGTGTAAGTAATCTGTCTTTGCTACAAATCACATTTTTCCTGTGGCACAGCAAAAGTCATGAGTGTGAAATAGGTAGTGCTAGAGGCTTGGTGACAAAGACGAACAAAGAAATACTGATGCTGGCAAGCAACGGCAAACATGCTAGTTCTTGTCAGTCACAATGGCTGTCTAAGTTTTTTTCCATTTCCTCTGTACTGTGCTGCTTCCCCCCCTCCGGTGTAACTTGGTGTCATTGAGCTCAGCCAGACACCACTGAAACTGGCTTGTTGACTGATTGGGTGCAGGAATGATGGACAGGAGGACTGCATCTATTTCTGTGCTGATGTTTATTGTCTGGATAGGAACAGAATATATACTGGTCAGTCATGCAGTTAGCTCTCCATTGTCCGCTCAGACCAAGCACACCACAAATGACCAACGGGTTATTTTGGCACAACGGCTAGCTACTGTAGCTTGTTTGCCGAGTATATCATTTCACATTATCAGTGCACGAATTTAGCACTGTAAAATGCATTACAGTCACTTGTTACACTACGTAGCAACATTACATTAAGTCACAATGCTAACATGTTCATACAGAGGACATATGATATGAATTGGCTACATTTGGGCAGCTAAACAAAGCTTTCGTTAAACAGCATTTACCCATGAGTCACTCAACCTACACTGATATATGGCAATGGAATCACACACTACAGAGCCTGTAGTATCATAGGTGTCCCACAGCTCTCTGTAAACCGTTTCTCTTATGTGAAGCAGTTTATTCCAGTTTATCAGCTGAGGAGCTTAAATAAAAGTGGATTGTGCAACACAGCTAATAAGCTACGAAAGCTTTCTCCATTTTGGAGTCTCTCTGTTCCCTCAAAGGTCAGCACCGTCAAGACGGTTTGCTGCTGGTGAATTTAGCAGTGAATTAGCAACTCAGAGGTCACCAAAGTTGAACTCGACATGAAAAATTTGGATTTTCTTCGCCCCTGCAAGTGAATCCACTGATTAAGTAATTGATCAATCAATTGAATTAAAATTGTATTGATTTAAATGATGGTATGACCGGGCTTTTAGTACTGTAACTCTATTTCCAAAGCATTTAATACTTTTTTTATTTTATATTTCTTCCCTTTCAGGCAACCAAAGGTGGCCCTATATTTCACTAAACAAAGAACATCAAAATACAGAGACCTTTTCAGATTGGTAAAGATTGTAAACAGTGAATGTTTTATTGCCTGTTTATCAAGCAGAGGTCATTTTGAAAACTGTCCTTGGTAGTGCATTGAATGAAAGCTCAAACAGGCGAGATCTTAGCTGTGTAAATACACTGTATTCATAAGCTTTGTTAATGGAAAATCAAATCTTCAAACTATGCAATGATCACATAACATAAACAGAGAATGTAGAGGCAAAGAGTTGTTCATTGTGTCGATTACCTATTTCACGTTTCAAGTCTCTACAAGCTAAGTGTGTAATACATGGAAATCAGTAACTACCTGTAAGGTGTGAAACCAGTTTAATAGCTTCTGTTGTGCTTTGGAAAATGGTCAACACAATCTGCTCAATCAACAACACAAGTTCTGCTGGAAGTCTCAGAGGAGGATAGATGTTCTGTATTTTAAAATACATTTAATTTTAGGTAAACTATAACATCTGTTTTGTCTGTCTGCTAAACAAATCTGGCAGTTTTTAGTTCTGCCCTGTAGCTGCTACACATTCTCCAATGAACTGCATAATAATGCATGAGATTGCACACTGGTCAGTGGTACCTACCGCCTACCGGCCACAGGTGAGTTTTGGTAGCCAGCCCGCTTGTCTCACAGTCTTGGGTAAGGTGATCAATGGACCAAACCCCCAGAAAGCCAGAATAGTGCATTAAGTGGAGATTTAGTAGCGGTGTGATGAAACCCTTTGGGCGAGATAATTGAGGTACACCTAAGGCATGCTGTTATTTGTGGTTATTCCTGAATTGTCCTTCTTGTTGTCTTCACAGGTGACTTCCTACCTGGGTGACCTGGAGAGAAGCTAGGAGAGTCTGCACTTGATTCTATAAGAGGCTTGAGTCTATAGTTCCACTACTTATTTCATCAAACTATGACAGTTTGTGTTATTTTATCTCTGTGACTGAGTGAATTATATTTTTCCATCATATTCTTCCTCCTAAAAAGTATGGGCCATAACCTTACAAACCTCCGTGTTCTTAATCTTGATTTTTTTTTTTTGAATTGCTCTTTACTTTTCTTTGTGTTTGTGTTGGTTGTGCATGGTTACGCTGAGAAGTACAAAATACCAATGAACCACTAGCAGCGACATTCAATCTCTTTTGAGTCAATGCGTACTAGTATTATAATGTTTGAGAGCTGGTGCTTGTTATATAACAGAAACAAAAAAAAGTGTAGAAAAAAGAAAACGTAAAGCACACATTTGTATCCCTATCCAGCTTAAAATCAGAACAGATGAAATGCGTTTCTGTTAGAGAGATAAGGCTTAGTGTTGAATTTAGTGGCTACCTGTAGTGAAGTATCAAGTCATGGGAGGCCTTAATGGTACAACACAGGAACTGAGTTTGCTATATAAAATACCCATTTCTATATAGTACTACTGTGCTTTCTTTTAAGTTTAAATTGTTAACCGAAGTGTGAGCTAGAGAGGGGTAATTGGCGCAAAGAAGAACCAATCACAGCTGTAGATAGTTCTAATGTGTGCCTACATATTCTCACCAGACACATGGTTACTACCTTGCCCTGTCTGCATGTTCTAGGCCCGATGGAAACCCTAGTATGTTGAAAGCTTCGCATCAGATTTGCGTTATTATTGCCTTCTCATCTCGCCAAGTCTTTAAACCCCATTTAAAGCCATACACAGGTCGAACAGTGCGAAGACGGGATTTGCGTTGACGCACATCAATTGGAGTTTGCTATTTTTTTCTTAGAAAAAAAGGGGAAATGCTTGAAATTTACAAAAGGGGGTTGAGGAATCAATCAAATTGTGACCTCCCCCAACCTTATTTTGTGTAACAACTACAATCATGTATTTTTCAGATGCCAACTTTCTATCTCTGAGAATCAACAAAGCTAATGTATAACCTATGATGACAGATAATGTCTTTCTTTTTTTTTGGTTTGTTTTGCCAGTGTCAGTAGAGTACCACACTGCCTAACTGAAGTCTGCGTTGTGGTAGGAAAAAAAGGCTGACGCACAGGCATCCTAGTGGTTTTGTATTTCAAATAAATAGTTTTAAATGGAGTTTAAACGAAGGAGTATGCTGGCCTGGCTGTCAGATATTGACCGTGGCTGTCGATGTTACATATTGGCCAAGCTGCAACTGGTGTGGCCGCAGTCCACCTCTGTACTGTGTAGTTATTTGCTGATACGTTACTGTATGCAGGCTATACCAATGATGACATATTTAAAATAAAAGAAGTGCTCTCCACTCGCCTATTCTCGTATTTTCTCACTACTGTCATACCATATTTGATTTATTAAAGATGTGTATTTATGCTTTTAATGTACATTAATTGAATGGTGGTGACTTTTGAAACAATGCCCATATTACTAAAAATAATTGCTTCACATGTGGATTGATTGAGCAATTGTTGAATATTTTGAAGCTGCAGTACATTGTCGTGCACCCTGCCTATATGAGGATAAAACATACAGTAGACAGCAAAGGCAGTGCACTTCATTATACAGAACGCCTGAGGAAACCAATTAGTACTCCTATACTGGAGCACTAAATGGCCCCAGGTTTTCTGTGTGTTTTAGTTTTTAGGTTAGTTATTTGTTTATGGAATCGCTTTGAAACACAAAGATGACATAATAACCCAGGAATCACTTTAGTTGATATTGTACTATGTGTTGCAAATTCCAAAACAAATACTCAGTTAATCAAAAACCATACAACCAACCAGTGAACAGGGGGATATCATGGATCTTGGGCAACAGGGCAGTTGTCCACTTATCCCACTTGGTAATCCAATGTTGCCCAACAGTATTGAAAGTATAAACGACTGACTACAATTTTAAGATGTTGCTCACACCTTAATGCAGTGGTTGTCAAACTTTTTGGTGTCAAGGACCCCCAAATTGATACACATCAGGCTACAGACCCGTATTTGTAGTCTCAGGGATCCCCATCTGATAAGATTTAATTTAATTTAATAAGATTTAAGAGTGTGAAACCTATGAACAGAATAGTCATTCTTATACATTCTCTCACTGGGTTAACTTTTAGTCAATAAAATAATAGTGAAAATAAAATGTTCTCCATTTTTCTGGGGACCCCCTGGAAGTGCCTCAAGGACCCCTGGGGGTCCCTGGACCCCAGTTTGAGAACTTCTGCCTTAATGTATCTGTAATTAATACTGACAGGGGTCATTCTGCACAATGAGTACTTTTACTTTTGAAAATGAAAACTTAAAAATGATATGTTTTAACTCTAAATCCTGAGATTTCAGTTTAAAGGAAAAATTGGATCAAATGGGTTAAAAAGAAACACTGGAACGTTCTTACTGTACATGATTTCCATAATGGAAAATGACTTGATTTGCATCCTGTACTGTAGAGATCTGGTGTCATCACTTATAAATTTGGTAGCTCTAAGTCAGTGTCCTTCTATACCTTAGAATGGGGCTCAGTGTTGAATAAAATGAAAATGTGTCCTGATCTTGTGTTTTCAACTTCTTCGAAACTTTATGATTCCATGGTAGGATCGCATTTATTTTACCATGCAGGACTGATAGATAGTAATTCTATCCAAACAACAAGACAAACAAAAACGTGCTTTCGGAGGGTGCATACATTTACAGTAAAGCATGCTATTGACAGGGACTGGGGGTGGGAGCCATAACTTGTCCTGCAGGGGATATTAAACACTTGTCCAATTGCCAAAGGAAAGGCTGACCAAGCACATCTTTAACTGGGGTAGAGCACACAGTTGTCCATGGTTGAGGGATGGTGCTACAGTATTTCTCTTTATGACTTGCATTTTATTTTCAGGAACAACTTGAAGTGTAATATATGCTAAATATAATCAAACATAAAATGAATATAGCTTTATAAGGGACAGTGGAAGTAGGATATCTGGAATAAACCTAATCTTAAGAATGACATTCAAATTAACATTACTACACAGAACCAGATATTAGATATAATTTACAGGGAAGACAAAGGTCCCTGGGTGTTCAATTAAGGAAGTAAGTAAGTAAGTGACTTTATTTATATANCACCTTTCAAGAGCAGAGACGTCACAAAGTGCTTCACAAAATGAAATAAGGCAACATATGATACATACAGACATAAAACAATATAAAATAGAAATAGAAATAGCACAAATAAAAGCAAAATTACACAAAGGCAAGTCTAAACAAATGGGCCTTGAGCTGCTTTTTAAAGGTGTCCACAGTGCCAACAGATCTCAAGTCCAAAGGGAGAGAATTCCACAGTTTAGGAGCCACAACCAGAACTGATACCACTGGCTACTGAGAGAGGCAGATTAAAGGCGTTCCTGAAGAGCAGCATTTTTGTTGAGGATGAATATTGTATGTTTCAGCGACCTGAGCAGCCTGCTAGTTGAAAAAATCCTGATTTATTTTGGTGTCTGAAGGTAATATGCTGGTTGTCAGGTTTTTTTAATTAAACTGTCTAGTGTCTCGTAAACCCATTTGGGCTGGGTACCATAAGGTGGACACTCAAACCAATCAATCAATCAATCTATGAAGAAAAAGAACCACTGGGAGTTGGTTAGGGGCCGTACATTTAGTGAAAATAGTCCCAGTTTTTACCAGGCAGTCAGACGAAACAGTAAATAAGTGCTCCTGAGGGAAAGGTTTGTCGGTATAGTTTAAAGGCATTGTAATCCTCCTTTTCATGTGGCAGATGCTGAGCAGATAGAGTTGCCCTGGTCTACCCCTCCTTTCGCTGACCCCTGACAGAGGGCAACAACACAGGGCAGCAGAACTCAGCACAGGACACGAAAGAGCGTTTTGTTGAGGCAAACTGCCCCCAGCAGGGCAGGTAGGTCATGATGATGATCACCATAAGGCCTGTTTAACACGGTCATGCTGAGCCAAAGTTCATGTGACCGATACGGGGCGTGGCCTCCGACGTCAACATTGATTGACGTGGTCTGCACGACCAGGAAGCCAGCAGTGACATCACTTTCCAGAAATCCCCTTCAGTGACGACGAGGAGCCACAGCGACGAGCGGAGAAAAAGACTGAAAAATAACGGAGTTTGCTGCTGTCTGAGATTCCGAAGCTGATTTTACAACCAACACATTAAAGGTGAGTCCGTCTCCATCAAACCGACGCGCCAAACCGTCTCTCACGGCAACTGTTAGCTAACTACATCCAGGTTTCGTTTACTTGACAAGCTAACGTTACGGCTAGCTCTCCGCTTCCCTGCTGTTTATGTCGGAACAAAGACGGTCTGCTCAGCGACTCATGTGAAAGGCACTAGTTAGACACCTTTCAGCCTTTTCTAATTTCAGCTAGCTATCAAAACACCTGCCTGTCTGCTTGTTAAACCAGCTAACAGCGGTGCGGGTTGGTTAATTTTTAATGACTGTGCAGTATCGTTAGCTAACGTTGATTTGCAGCATTTCATGTCGTAGCTTAACTTAACCAGTCACATGATGGAAACACAACAGCAGTTCCTCACTGCAATTAAACACAGACGTTTGCCTCAATATTAGGATATAAAAGAAACACATAATCTGTTATTATTAAGCTAACGCTAATAAAGCCTTATTTATTATCTCTGTGTTGTTATAGCGCTCATGGTGCCTGTTAATAAAGCCTAACGATATGTTTTCTGTCTGTAGCGTCTGGACTCATGTAATATAATGTGGCCCATTTAGTGGGCACAGTGGAAAGGGTGTGGGTCAGCAGTACAGACCCCTGCTCCCTTCCACCTTTGTCAGCCCTCCTCCTCCTCTGCCCACTCCCTCTGTCTCTTTCCCAGCCATGTCAATAGACCGGAATAAGCTGCCAAGAAGGCCACATTCTTGTATATAACCAATTCGTTCAGGCTTGCTGAAGTTAGCCCTCTCTTTCCTTTCCAGTTTCCGCCAAAGCTCTTGGTTTGTTAGCTACATGCTTTCAGGCTGAACAGCCATGCGAAGCCTCTTCCTGAAGTAAAGCAGCAAAGCTTTTTAGTGTGTTTATATACAAAAGGAATCACATAATAGAAACACAACAGTAGTTCCTCACTAAAATTACACACAGAGGTTTGGCTCAATATTAAAATATAAAGAAAACGCCTAATCTGTTATAATTAAGCCAACGTCAGTTAAACCTTTGGTATTATCCCTGAGCCAAATGCACTTCCTGTGTTGTTGTAGTGCTGATACAGTAGCCCATGGTGCCTGTTACATAATGTATATTAACAGGCAAACAGGAGGTAGAGCAGGTTGTCCATTAATGATAGGGTTGGCGGTTTGATCCCTGGCTCCTCCTGCCCTCATGTCCGAGTGTCCTTGAGCAGGACACTGAACCCCAGTTGCTCCCGGTGGGCAGGCCAGCGTCTTGCATGTGTGGTGTGTGAATGAGAGTCACTTTGTGAGGAGCTTTGTCTGTTAAGGTAGATAAATACTATATAATGCTATATAAATGCAGTCCATTTACCATGAAGGAAATTTCCTTTTTACATTTCAAAGAACGTCACTTGTCCACTTAATTTGAACTGCAGTTGCAGAAGTGACTCGAGGATTAGGTTATGTCATTGCAAGAGCTGCACAAACACTCATTTTTTCCAGGCTTATTCACTTATACCTCGGCCAGCTAGTTCGAATGAGGGAGGAATATAAAGCGAGCAAACAAACACAGCTGAAAAGTAAACACTAGACGGTATTAAAATGCCCCTCTGTGTCCGCTAACACAATGATGCACTTGTCTGTGAGGACTGAGAATAACAGAATAGAGTAGTGGCTGGAGTAGCGGGGAGAGTGAGATGTCGCAGTGATGTGATTGTGGTCAGAAAGAGTTGCTTATTTCAGGGACTCGATGCATTTTTCACCCACTGGTGTCAAAATGAAAGTTTGTGAGGTTTTGTACTCTTTTAAACATTTGAAGAGTCTTTTTTTATGATGGGTTATTTTGGCTCAGTATAATATATTAGCTTTTTGTGGAAATTATATGTGATGGGGTTACTCAGTATGAAGGGGAGTGAGTCAGTGTTACTTGAGTTTGTTTTTTCATATAGCTCTCTTTTGCGTAGGCCTATATCATGTCTATCAGTAGCTTTTTGGATTGCTCTAATCTGCTTGGAGGTTGGTCGTAATGTTGTTTTTTATATTATACTGTCATCCTCCCTCACGTTGTCTTCCTGTTCCTTATCGAGTAAGAGATGAGTTCACACGTCTTGTGATTGTGAGTTGTCACAGTGTGTGGTGAAGAAAATGGGTAAGAAATCTATGATGCATATAAAAGTAGAAGGACTGGAAAGACTAAAGTGCAATCAGTTTGCTTTTTAAGATGATGTTTTGGCATTTTTGCCTTTATTTTAGGGACTCTGATGCAACACACTGGGTTGGTATGTGTGCCAATACTGACCTTATCAAGTGGATCGTGTATTGGCCGTGACATGACAGTTTCTTTGTCATTATTAAAGTCAGTGTTTCCTTTATCAGTTCATTCCTGCAGTCAGTTTGACTTCATGTTACCTTACATTAAAATTAGTTCTATGCTGTGAGGTGGTATACAGATTTTCAAGTTCAAGTAACTTTATTTAGAAGTACAGAGAACAAGTACTTTGGAATCTGGCACCGATCTCTGAGTCATTTAAAGACGATAAGACCAGCAGAGAGGGTGGTGGGGTTATCAAGAATGGCAGACAGGAATATTATTGTTAAAAAGAAAAAGAAACAGAGATCATCCAGGTCACATATTGAGTAAAATAAAGTTAAATAACTTGGGGAAAAGACTCAGTATTAGAATATACTCTGAGCTGAGGTATTGAAGCTGTATCGGGAGTAATGGGAGCATTAGTGCATACCAAGGCAAATGAATGAATTGTCAGACTCAGACATACTGGTGTTTATTACCTGTCATCACCCTCCTGCATGTCCCAGCCTGTTGTACTGCTGCTCTCAGTCAGCTGACTGACTGTTATCTGTCATTTCCTCTTCCTACTTCAGGCTGCTGTTTTGCTTATGTGCCGTGGTAATGAGTTCCTCTGAGTACTGCTGAGACTAGTTTGTTTGGAGGAGACCACCATTACTGTCATAATGGTTTACAACATCATGGGACCCTGAGACCATTAACCATTTTCTTTGCTTTTGTGCTCTCATGTGTTGCCCCCTCCACCCATGTTTACACACAAGTCTCCTGTATGCGCAGACCCAAGTGTTTGTCAGTGTAATGTCGTTGTTTGAACTTCAACAGAAAGCTTTATCATGAAAACAGTGCGCAAGTGCAGCTGAACAATGCCGTTGAGCTTGAGAGTGGATAAATAAAATGGAAACTCTGTCCTCCTCTGACCCAGTACTGTTGTCCACATGATCGTCATTTACAGCAATAAGTCAAAGTCAACACACACTTCAATTCATCCAGCACGAGAACCAGATCAGATAAGGAGATGTGGTGCCAGGGTGAAGTGATCAGCTGTGATGTCACAAAGTCACGACACACATCAGAATAAGTGCACCTATTATTTTCATCGTGATTTACACATACTGACAGTGTCTGTGCGTGCACCCGTCCATTAGGTGACAGCAGCTGAGAGCTGTTGTGGCAGTTCGTGCCACTGGTCTATTTCTGGAGCTTTGCTGCCGATGCTAAGTCGTGTTTTTCATGGAAAAGTGTACTTAGATTATCTGAGTACTGGATCTCTATATCTTAGATGTTCAATAGCTTAAATGCTATTCATGAATGCGACATTCATTTATATCATGATAGCCTTTATGTTGACAGTAGATCTTCATTCATATTGCCCACTAGGGCTGAACGATATGCAAAAAAAAATCATATTGCGATTATTTTGACAGATATTGCGATATGAGTCACGATTTTAATGGGAATTTTTGAATTTCTTTTTCACTGATAAAAATATTAAAATGATGATGATCTGATTTTTGCTGGGGTCTGTACCAAACAAACGTGGTCCCTTACATCTGGAGAATATGATTTGTAGGCCGGGGCATCTCTGTAACGCCACACTGCTTCATTTATAATGGTATGTTGTGACACATTTTACTTTTATCAAAAAACTGCAGCTCCTGCGATTTGGATATTGCACAATATTTTGATTAATTTTTCAGCCCTATTGCCCACCCCTGATGACAGTGTAATTATTATGATCACGCCGCATCTAACAAATATTTTCATAATAGATTAATATGGTGATTATTTTCTTGATTAATTGTTTTGTCTATAAAATGTCAGAAAATAGGGGGAAATGCCCGTTATAAGTTTTATAATTACTAAGCTACTTTGTTGTCATCATTTTCCTTTTTTTGGTCCATCCAACAGTCTGAGATATTTAATTTACTATCACATAAGGTAAAGAAAAGCAGTAATTCTCACCTTGAAGAAGCTGCAACAATAGGATGTTTGGCATTTCTGGTTGAAAAAGTGACGTGAAACAATTGATCAGTTAAAAGAATAGTTGGCAATTAATTTTAACTAATTAACTAATCGCTTCAGCTCTAAATTCAACAGTTCCTGATAGCATAGTGTTTACCTATTTATCTGTTTTTTACCACTTACTGACATTTCTGTCTCCTTACTGAATGTGCTATATTTACAATGCAGCCTGATTTTGAAGTTAAGCTTGAACAGAAAGGCTTTCTGGTGAATGCATGTCGAGCACTCTCAGGCGTTGTAGCGCTGGTTTGTGCTGCCAACTCCTGAGCAGAACATCTGCCTCTTTTTAGCTTGTCGAATGTGTCTTCATGTGTCAGTGTCATTGTTTTGGTTTTGTCAGGCATTGAGGTAATAAAGATTATTCCCAGTGAGTCTGGTGAGGCTTTTCTGGCTGGTTTGTTATCTCATACAGCTCTGCCATCCTCCCTTTTTCAAGGTCTTCCACTCACAGCTGTGTTTTCTCCTTAGGATGTCCCTGTATCCATCCCTCGAGGACCTCAAGGTCGACAAGGTTATCAAGGTAAGTGTGTTAGGGTGAACTGATTTTAGACAGAGAGATAATTAGCTCTAGTCAGCAGTAGTCTTTTTGTTTTGCCATTTTTCACATGATTAAAAAAGGGGCTTATGCTTCCTGACCGTATGTGCAGCAAAGTCACAGTCTAGTAGCATTATGGGAAATGTAGGAACCAGTGTTTTTAGAGTTTGACCCATGATAGGTACCAAAAGTGGTGCTTTGATTTTGACCATTCTGTCTTTAATCCATTTCTTGTCAGTCCCCCCAACTTAACTGAAGCCAACAGAGGACCCCTTTAATTTTAGTCATTTTAGTGTCACATTTGCGTGTCATTGAAGATATAATTTGTTGTCCTTGTAGATTGTTGTAGAGGAAGAAATATTCTGCAATCACTTAATCAGATCACCAATAGTTGTATTTGTTGAGGTCCACAATAGACTGTTTAATTTTGAAGTGCATGGAGGTACCCTCTGCTTAAAACCTTTCATTCTGTGTTTGAGATTGAATACATTTTTTAAAAAGGACATGCATTTGTAATAAAGATTAATGTGTCCTTAACAACCATAGTTCAAACATTTCTCCTTTGGTACCGATGACAGTTGCCTTTCATCCAGTAAGTACGCTTCCAGTTGACTGGTGCATCTGATTACTTTCTAGGCCCAGGCCCAGTTTGCCCAGACTACCACCCCCATGCCAGCCATCACTGAGGGAACCTACCAGCCTCAGCTTGCCTCTGCTGGGATGCCAGGATCAAGTGAGTCTCACACATACCATTGGACGTTTTCAGAGGGTATTTTATCCCTCTGCTGTTTTACAAACTTGTCTACACTCAGGAAAATCAGCAAAAACCCGTCTTTCTCTAATTTGTAAGAGAAACACCTTCACCTGTTTCTACTTTCCTGTTTTTCCTCGTAATTCTGTCTCGTCTCCGTTGTGTCTTATGCTGGATATTTGTTGGTGTCTCCATGTGGGGGGTCTGTGGTTCTGAGCCTGCGCTTTTCTTTGGAGAGGAACAGTTCTGTAGTATTAGGGGTGGATAAAGACGGGTGGAGTGAGAGGACTGGGATGGGAGGAGGAGTTATGGGGTATTTGGACAATAACCGGAGTAAATGGGGCCCCCGCTCTGGCTCTGTGTTTGTGACTCTCTATTTCATTCCCTCTTATTGTATTTCTGCTCAGGGGTTTATGTTTTTCTGGGTTTGTGTGAAAGTAGACATGAACTCTGCAGTAAGCTAGACTGAGAAGGAAGAAAAAAGAGAGAAAGGAGGAAAGTGGGTAAAATATGAGCAAGGGGCCTTTTGGAGATTACAGAACACAACTTTTCTGCCCCTCTTCCCTTTCTCCCACTCATTCAGTTTCTCTTTTCTCTGTTTGGATGCAAAGTCCTGTGGGCTTTTGGTCTTTTGTTTTTACCTCAGCAGAGCTAGCTATGAGTCACCATGGAGACTGGCTCTGGCAGTTGTGCTGGGACAGGGCATGATGGGAGAAAGGGAGAGGAGGAGGAGTTGATTTGAAAAGGAGGGAGGGAGGGCAGGAGGGAGAGACCCAAGGGTGTAAGAGTGAGCTAGAGGAGGGACGGGAGGAGTTTGTTCTCCTTGTGTGGGGGAGAGAAACAGAGAGGGAGGTAAAGGGGGACGGTCTGATTGACATCAACACAGGACCAGACGCTAATGCTGTTAATTGAGGTCGCTGCAACATATGGGAAAAACACCAAGAGAAAGAAGGAAGTAATAAAATTCATACACAGCCTGCATCTGCGTTTTCAAAGCTGTTTAAATGGTGGTTTGACTCTTCATCAATAATCACACAATAATCATCAATAAGACACATTTGTCTGGTAAAGCAAGATCCATAATCAACCACTAGAATTTCTCAGGAGACTTGAATCCAGGTCCCCCTTTACTGACTAATTTGGAAATAAGGGTTTGAGTTCAAGGGATGTTTCCCAAATACTGTAGCTCAAGATAGACTTCTGAGAAGAAAGGGGTCAGGCGGGGGGTAAATTGCAACAACAGTGAAATAGTATTGAGTTGAATAAAAGAGCAGAGTTCATTACCAAGCCAACAAGAGTTGGGTTTTTTTTAATTCTCTTATGTGGGTAGATGTGGAGCAGGCATGTGTGGGAGAGTTGAATGAAAGAGACGGTGATAAAGCAGGAGAGCACAAAAACATAAAACTAGAAAAAAAAACAATATTCTCAGTTTTCTGAAATAATGAAACACATTTAGTGTTTTTTATCGGGACCTAATGTAGGAGTACAGGATGAATCGTGATCTGCATTTTTCTATTTTTTCTATATTTTCTATTTTTTTATGTTCGCCAACAATGTGTGGGTGTTTCTCTCTCTTCATTTTGTGTACCATGACCAGAGCTGTCGCCTTCAACTGTACAGTGGCTGATTTCTGAGTGCTTGGGTGGAGTGTATATGTGGTTGAAGTGACTTGCTCAAACCATGTTGGCTTTGGACTTGACTCCACCTGGTACAATCTTTGCACCAGTCATTGTTGTTGAAACAAAGAAACTCACTGAATAATATATTGATTTAAGTATTGAGTGAGATCAAAATCAATCTGCTCTGTATTAGAGCTGCACGATTAATCTAATCGCAATCGCGATGTCAGCCGTGCGATTATATAACCGCAAAAGGGTGCGATTATGTGTGTGTGTGTGCATGTGGCAACCTATTGTGTGTGTGTGCAGTCTGCTCATTATCTACACCCATAATAAAGAGATGACCAATTAGTCTCTGTTTAGGCAGTGAAGTGTGTGCAGTGTATGGTCATGTGACTATCCGGTGTGTAGACCAGGTGGAAAATGGATGCCAATGAGCCGGCTGACAGCGCTGAACTGGTGGCCAAAAAAAATGCGACCTCTGTTTTATGGTGATATTTTGGATTCAAGCTCAGCGACACTGAGCAGAAAGAGTCAGCAGGGTTTTTCCTGTATAGGAAACCACAAGGCGGCCACCTCCGTCACATTTCGTGCCGCCTCCAGCTCTCGACAAAACTCAGACGGGCACAGTCAGACTGGCCATCGGGAGCAACGGGAGTTTTCCCAGTGGGCCGCTTGACAATTGGGGCCGATGCAATGCAAAATCTAAGCCCAGCCCCCGCTAAAATAACAGTAACCAAGTGCTGTGTGGCTGACTGGCCCAGGCGAGTGGGCTCCCGGCCCAGGCGAGTGGGCTCCCGGCCCAGGCGAGTGGGCTCCCGGCCCACTGCGGTTATCTGCCTCTCTCTCCCAGTCAATCACTTTCGGTCCGGTCCAGTCTAACAGAGAGAGCAGCCCATTAAGCCCAGTGAGACCAGTTCAAATGTCAAAGTTAAGCAGCTGAAGTGGTCAGACAGAAGACAACAGGGATATGAACTTACAATATACTAACATTAAATAATTAATATCGCAATCGCAAATTGCAATATTGTCCACAATAATTGCAATTTGACTTTTTCACCAAATCGTGCAGCTCTACTCTGTCTGTATGTAGTTGTTGTTGGTTGACTTTTGTCATTCTGCCTGGTGTGTTGACCTTATGCGGCCTGACCATTGCCTCGTTCTTTCCATTTCCACTTTCGTCTCTTAACCTTTTTGGGTAACCAGCGATAGTAAACACACGGCAACAGCTGCTAAAAAGCAGTTGCAAGGTGGTCGCAATGTGACACATTTCCACTCGCGGTGTCGACAGGAAGTTAAAAGACAAAGTATAGCAGGAGAGTGCTTCCTTGTTGCTGGTGGAAAATGGTGGAAAAGCACCCAGCATTTCCCATATGCACGATGCTTTGGGTTTTGCCCCAGCTAAACCATATACTGTCATTTTTCTTGGCACTGCGCATGAAGGCTCCTGAGTACTTTCCAAGCACATAAGAACAATGTTAATGGGCAGTAAATCCTAAATAACTGGCTAGCATGCATCCATGTATGTCACTTTATAGCCACTGGATGATTTAGCTTATGCTTACTTTCCTACCTCTGACTACCTTCCTTACATGTCCTGTCTTTCACCTTTGCCAGGATAAATGCTGTAATCATTGCTCTGCTGCAAGGGCAATGACTGGCTCTTGTTGCCAGAAATGTGATGCAGTGATGCAGCCATGCAGGCAGGCAAGAAGAGGGACAGACAGGTACACACTGTCCAAACAGGGAGGTAGAGAGGCGACAGTAAAACAGGAAGACCAAGCTTAATCCTAACCCTGTCTTGCATCTGTAACTATGTGGAAGGGGATGCTAGGCTAATGTCCTGGGACCATGTCTGTCCTGTCCATGGTTTTGAGTTTACCTGAGGCTGCTACCTGACCAGCTGAGGGCCTTATGACTCATACGCTCCAAGGCATCACTAATTTGCATGAAAACTTCCTGTGTATATTTATATGTATGTTTTGTTTAAACAGACAAAACAGAAAGATAAAGAGGAGGAATTGACACACATTAACGCTAACACTTAAAAATTACAGTGGCCTTTCCGTCATAGCAAGAAATTGAATGCTAATGCCAGGAAAGTTTTACTACACTGCAACACAGAGTGCTCATTATCAGCATTCTTCCAATGGAGGGCTCAGTGTAGCTTAAGCATGACCCTACTGTGATGGACGGCATGAATAAAATATAAAGTGTAGGAAAGAATGAGATCAGCTAAAAAAGCAATGTCGGTGCTGCTAATATAACAGTGTTTGCACACATCAGGGGAAGTGCTAATAGAAACCCTGGGTTGGAGGTAGAGGTTTAAGCAGGACATACAGTGCACACGTATTACCATACAGTATGTGTTCATTTATTCATTATGTAACATTTGGTATGTTCCTTTTCTCTCTCTCTCTCCTCTGGTATCTCTACCCTACCAACCACCTGTCTCTCACTCTCTCACCTCTCCCACCTGCTCGGCCTCCCTCCATCTTTCTCTTCTCCTCTCTCTCCATTCTCCCAGGCTTGTACCCAAACCTGGAGGAGCTGGGAGACTACATGGGTCTGGCCCTCAACAGTGATGAAGTCCAAAGGAACCTGGCCTTGATGCCCGTGGCTGACAATGTAAGTGTTTGTGTGTGTCCTGGGGATGTGTGTCAATCCACGCAAACATCTGAAAGTGCATTCTTAAAAGAGTACTCCACTTAGCATTGCACTCCTGACATTGTCAGACTCGTGATGTTCAAAAAGTCTAAAAATCGATGCATGTAGAATCAGATATTGTCTTTTGTAGTCCACACTTCTTGGTGCATACATTACCCACAATGCAACCTGATCACAGACAGACAAACTTGTAGTCTTCAGGCCCAACAATTTATCAGACTTCACACAGCTCCCCCTGGAGCCACAAAAGGCTTTATACAAGTTTTTTCACTTATGCAGTAGTACTCCCCAACAACCCGTGAACAGACTTTGATGTGTAAAACTGGTGGAGTTCCCCTTTGATATCTTCTTTCTATCCAAAAAAATATTGTTTTTATATTTGGGTCAAAAAATAAGAGCTGTGTTATGAAAGACTTCATAAATTTCAGGTGACATTAAAGCCTTTCACTTCAAACCACCAGCCCTCAGTGATTAAAACCTGTTTTTTGTAGATATATCAGAGCACAACAGTGTTCTGTTCTTGGAGATCCACATAACTGGGTGACTCACTGCAGGCCTGGAGCAGTGTGTGGGAGGGTGTGAGCTCTTCACTCCCCTCCAATTGCGCGTGTGCGTGTATATGTGTACATGCGGATCCTGCAGATGTCCAGGCTCTCACAGCGCCCTAGCTTGTCCGCTGACATTTAACCATCTGTGTTGTCTGCAATTTGCTGACATCTTCACCTCGACCATTATTTTTCTAATGTTTTTATTTTCTTCTTTGTTCATGCAAAGCATATTAAAAATGAAGTTTTCAAAAGCAGTGCCTAAAGCATTCCAGATCTCATTCACTGGCGGAGGAGGAGATGAAATTGAATCCTCCCACATACTTCTATTTGATGCAGCATTCCTTTTTATCTCCAGCTGAATTTTAATGTAACATGCCTCTTTAAACCTTTTTTCCTCTCACCTCTTCCTCAACCCCACTCAATTTCCCTCTTGTTCTTTCTCAACCCACCTCTTTCACTTTCTCCCCTCCCTTGCTGTCTGACTGCTTGCCCCCTCCCCAGCAAGTGGCAGTGCCCTCCAGCTCAGGTGTGGGGGGGATGGTGCGGCCGGTGACGGGGGCAGACGTCGGCATCAGGAGGGCAGAGATCCGCCCAGGGCTGCGGGAGATTATCCTCTGTAAGGACCAGGACAGGAAGGTGGGACTCCGGCTCAGGGCCATCGACAACGTGAGTCAGCATCGCAAACTCTCATTAATTATTCAGCCCAGACCAACTGGAAATCCACACCCCTCTCTTCTGCTCTTCCACACAAGATCAGGGTTGAGATCTGGGTCAAACTCTGCTTCACTTGGTGCAACCATTCAATGTTTAACCTGTTTTACTCATGCATCATGTGGTCGGCACGTTCATCACTCACCAATACTAATTTAGTGGCTAATACTGCCAATCCTGTCCATGCTGACTGTGAAGTGATACTTTCCTAATGATTCCAATGTCAGAGATGGCGGACAAAATCTATTGGCCTCTTTCTGTGAAAAACTAGGCTACATCAAAGTTTAACCAAAGCTAATATAAGATTTCAGCAAACACAGTTAGTCAAATCATGTTGGGGTCTTCCTAAGTTCCAGCTTTGAGTACAAAATTCACCCTTTTGTTACTGTGCCTCTCCTGCAGCCCAGCAGGGAAACATGGGGAAACACAACCAGTTTCAACCCTTTAAGATAAATTTGACTGAGTGACCAGTCAAACATTTGTCAGTTTACGTCACCAGCACTTCCTGTGATTTGTTTCACAGTTTTCTTTCACATTAAAACACATTTATTATGTAACACATGCAGCGAGTGCAGTGTTAGTATGAACAATAGCTTTAGCTTTAGATTACAACAGCAGAACTGGGCTCCTTCTGTGACATTTCTCTGGTAAATAGTGATAAATAAAGCAATATTATGCACAGGGGAGTGCCATAGTGCCACACCAGAATGACTGTAGCAGAAACTCTGTAATGCAGGCAGTAGTGTTTTACACATAAATGCCTGTAAATCTGATGTTGACTAAAATCATATGATCCACGAGTAGCGTACTGCTGCCCACAGCAGTGACGAGTCGAGCAGTTGATAAAATCCCAAAGAAATGTAAAAGACTTGTTTTTATTAACGTGTAATATTCCTGGAACACGTGCATTGGCTATAATTATGTGCTACAGTTAGCTACTAAAACAGGGACTGGGTGGTGCCTATTATCAGTACTAAGAGCAATGAAGCATTAATGTGCTGTAAGAAAAACACAAACAGAGTGAATAATCTCTTTTGGTGCTTGGTGAGCTTGCAAGTGCTAATAGGCTCTTGAACGTAGTTAATTATTCAGTTTGCACTGAGTTGCGCTCATACAGTGGGCAGCCTTTGAAATGACTGAAACGAGCTGGCAGAAACAGAAGAATCAGTGTACTGGTGATCAATGTACTGCTGAAATGATACAGAAAATTTGACTTAACACTGAATCCTCAAAATTGAGGACATCATTCCAGTCAAATGATGTCATTATATTGCACGGACATCAAGTAAAACAAACAAATTCTTTTGAAAGAGTTGTTCAGACATGAACCTTCTGTCGGGTCTGTTTGGTTTAATTCCTTTCACCATTTCAAATACTTAGCAGTGTCTTTTCTCTCTTTATGAACATTTTATCTCCCCTTTCCTCCCTGTGTCCTTGCCTCCTTCCTCTGGAGTTGCTCCTTTGTTTTCTCTCCAATCTCAGCGTCTGTTCTGTCTCGTTTCTCTTCCTCCATTCCTTGGACTCATTTTGAATGCTTTATCTCTTTCCTCTCTCAGGGAGTGTTTGTCCAGCTGGTGCAGGCTAACTCCCCTGCGGCCCTGGCCGGGCTGCGTTTCGGAGACCAGGTCCTTCAAATCAACGGGCAGAACTGTGCCGGCTGGAGCGTAGACAAAGCCCACAAGGCCCTGAAGGCTGCAGCCGAGACCCGCATTGAGCTGGTGGTCAGGGACAGGTGAGAAGTTTAATACACTGAGGACACAAGACTGTGTGTGTGTGTCTCTGTGTGTGTCTCTGTGTGTGTCTCTGTGTGTGTGTGTCCTAAATCTTCTGTCAGGACTGACTGTATTTCTGTTGCTCCCAGTTTGACCATTGTACCAGTGTTGACACCTGAGTTTGATTTAGTTTTAGTCTTTGTCTTTTGACAAAAATGTGTCTTAGTTTTTGTCACATTGATTATTGTTAGTTTTAGTCAACAAAAGTAGAGACGTTTTTGTCTAGTTTTCATGAAATTTTAACCTAATTGTTCCATTTTTAGCAGCTGCCATGGTTACAGCTGTTGTTCTCATGTATCGCAAGGTTAAAGGAAAAGGTTTACCTGTTTATACCAGTCTGTAATGGTTCACACATACCGTGCCCATGCTGCTCTGCTCTGCAGTAATACAACAGACTCACTCTTCTCAGCTAAATACAGTTAAAATTCCCAAACTCTGAACACAGCCGGTCACTCACTGTTCTTCTTGCTCACTCGAACTTGGATAGTTGCATCTACGCGTGCTCTCCACTGCGGAGCACCATGATAATTCAGAATCTGGATTCATTCGCATGTTCACTGTCGAGGTTTAGCCTGAGACAAGCAGCTAAAACATCCAATAACATGAACGCAGTAGTATTACTTAAGCGAACATCCACTGTAGGTGGAGATTTACGTGGTAGACAGACTACATTAATTCTACACTCATTCCTACCAATAGATTGCCAATTGAAAGTAACGTTAACATTATATGCACATCTACAGCCTTTGATAATGTTATTTCAGCGTTACCTTTTTATAAATGACAGTGTGCAGGCCTTCCTGTTTTTCGTGGTTTGTCCCAGCTGTTACCACTTTTTAATTTTCAGTGTGATTGTAGATTAAAGTAGTCTATAAATCTGTTACTTTTCTTCCTTGCTGGTAACATTAGCTAACATTACTGGCAGAGACAAACGTTACTGAAATGCAAGCTGCAGCTTATTATAGGATACTGTTTGCCAACCATACAACATTATTCTGTTGATGAATGCAGGATGTTGAATAAGTCTGCATTAAAACAGTCTTTTACATTATCATGCAGTTTTCATTTGCTGATGAAAGTGTTACACATTTTGTTTGTTTGTTTGTTTTCAAAGGTTACTTTCATAGTCATAGTTGTAATTTTTAGTAGTTTTAATAACACTGCTTTGTACCCTTGCTTTGTTTGTTTTTTTGACCGGGTTTGAGAGTACTGAGAATGTTTGAAGAGCTTTGTGAGCCTCCAGATTAGAATATAGTGTACTTTAAAATATAGAGTAGTATATAGTGTATATATAGTATATATTCTTATATATTTGTCATATTTAGTAGTATATAGTGTATATA
>NTHP01000487.1:70240-107398 GCA_003416845.1 Oplegnathus fasciatus | reverse complement strand
TCCCTCTGCTGGCTGTTCCATCATTTGCACTTTGCTGCTCAGCTCAGTTTTGTTTTCATGAACGTTATCACACAGTTTCTTGTTATCTTATATTTTCCAATCTGTTTATCTGTTTTCCAATCTGACATACTGGTTATATCAAAGCTTTATCCATGTGGATTCCTAATCCTTTCTGTGTGTCTGTGTGTGTCTCTAGGCCATTTCAGCGCACCGTCACCATGCACAAAGACAGCTCAGGCCACGTTGGCTTTATCTACAAGTCTGGTAAAGTCACCTCGCTGGTCAAGGATGGCTCTGCTGCCCGCAACGGCCTGCTGACTGATCATTACATCTGTGAAATCAATGGGCAAAACATTATCGGACTCAAGGTCAGACACTTGTATACTTTAAGATAAGATGAACTTCATGGGCTAAAAATGATCCAAAATTAGAATAAATACAGAACATCTGTGAAAATGTTTGGTGGCTAACTTGAGTTTTGTATTGGGATGGCTGCTTACGCACTGGCAGAATGTAGTATAACGTGGGAACGTACGTTATTAAGTAAGTGCAGCATTCACCAGCTCCAAGTCTGTACAAATGTGAAGTGAAAAGATGTTTAGGTCGCATCAGTAATGTGGCCATAGTTTGCTTTTAGTCCAGTGTTTTCTGTGGTAGGCGTGTAGTTTCCTCCTGCCCTGTGATGAAGGCTTTGAATATGTTTTTAGCCTAAATGTTTAAGTTTTGCTTTGTTAAGCTCTTAAAAACCTAGAATGTGATGGTAATTCATGAATCACACGAGGTCCTCACATGTCGCTGCTCCTGTCTGAAAATTTCAGGATTCTCAGATCAAGGATATTCTGACCACCTCTCCGACCGCCATGACCATCACCATCATGCCCAAGTTCATCTATGAACACATGATTAAGAGGTAGGACATTTTAGTTAGTGTCTTTACCTTTATCATTAAAAAGGTGTTGGCACGGTAACTACACATATATGGACTGATGTGCTGTCAGTCACTGGAATTTGGATCCATGTAGTGCTGATGGTGCAGGTTTGTTTGTAATAAGTCAGTGTGAAAACGAAGTGGATCAGAACTAAAAGGACACAACGCATCATTTTATTCCTGTTTTCCAGGATGTCGACCGGTCTCCTGCGGTCAGCCATGGATCACTCTGTCCCAGAGGTGTGAAGGCTGGGAGGAGGACTGTAAACTGCCAGGATGTCTTCAATACAGAGATATCTCTCTTGCTCTCTCTCTCCTTTCCTTACTCATATCTGTATCCCCCCCCTCTCTCTCTCTCTCTCTCTCTCTCTCTCTCTCTCTTTCTGTCTTCATACCAAACCACCTCCTGCATCACAATCATCATCGTCGCCGTTTCTCATCTTTAACATAATCTTAAGATGCCTTTTTTCTATTCTTCAGCTCTTCAGTATATTCTTTACCTTTTCTACATTTTCCTCATCTCTGTTGACATGTCTAGTACTTTTTATATGTTAACTTTGTAGTCTAAGTATTACATGTTTTATTTTCTTTTGTATTTGAGATCAAGAACAGTACAAAATGTTTCTTTTAAGCCATGCACACTATCATGAGTCCAGAGCTTCCTCCTCGTTGTGGAGATGAATCATTGGCACGTGACGTTTCATCTTGTCAAAATGCTGTAAAAGCCAGTGGTCAGTCATCAGAGCCCTACCATGTAGATCACGGCTGTGCTCCCGCTCCCTGCACTTGGCCCCTCATGCTTGTACGTAAATAATCTGAGCTGAATTAACACCTGGGGCCTCATATGTGAAAAAGTTTGCTGACTTGATTCTAGATTCCAGTGTCATTTTTACTTGGCCAGTAAAACTAATAGGTTTTAGCACATGACTTGTTTTTAGTTTATACCATATTTGGTGAAAATTAAGTGTTGATTTTGGTATCAAGATTAGTCTTTTTTTTTCTTTTTGTGGCGATCCAACATTTATGTTCCCTGGATTCTAACATACAAGTGAGACTTACAACGTAGCTGTTTCCACCTTCTCCAAGAGATGGTGATGTATCATTGTACCACATTTCCTGTCTCTGCGGGCAAATACCATGATGAGACGCTGATGTGTTGAATTGTGTAGGTACTGGGAACACTGTCCACATTCCAGGGGAAAGTGTAGGGAAAGGGGCAGCAGTAGATGTTTGTTGCCCTGTCCACAAACACTATAAGAGCTATGAGACGGTGAAAGGCTCAAGTAGGCACAATCACAGTGCAGTATGTGATTAGCTATCTGGAGGCTGTTGAAAAGTGTTTGTCGGATACGGTCTTGTACTTCAAATTATGATTTTCGAGGGAATTGTTGGTATTTGTTTGGACAGGGTCTGTGCTGGGCGGACCCACTAAGTGCACTTTCCACTACCTTTCAGGAGGTTGTCTTTCCTGTAACCATTTCAACAGTTGTGCTTTTTTTATTATTGTGTTTGTGGTGCCTCATGTTAATGAGAGAACTCATGAAAACAAACTTGTATGTTAACTATAGGAAAGTGCTCAAATTTGACGCTGAAAATCATCCGCTCAAATTGAAGGCGTTTTAATTCCACATCATGGATTTAGCCAATGAACTTGCTCTCCTCTGCAAAGTGTTAGAGGACTTCCCTCTGTAATATTCCTTCCTTGACTGTTGAGCACAGTGAAGACTGAGCAGAGCTCACAGTTGTGAATTTCTACTTGTTATATAAAGTTGCTCCTTTTAATGCTGTTCATGTTTGGATGCATGTATTCCTTTAATTTTCTAGGTATGCAATCTGATAAACATCACTGTCATTCTGTAAGAAAATGCTAGAAAAATCTAAAAGTTTATATACGAATGTAACCAAGATAATATTGTAAAACAAATAAACGGTCTTTCTGTTCACATTAGCTTGGTGGTGTTAGTCTTCCCCTCAGGACATTTATCTTCGTACTAACATATTCTTTAGAATCAGTGTGGTCGGGAAAAAAAGCAACAAATAATTTAACAACATCAATATCACGATATAAAGCAAGAGAAACATTCAGAGATACTAGAGTCAGACAAACACACAGATGAAGACAACAGAAACGTTTCCTCCATGCTGTTTAATATAGGGGCTTTTGGTCTTCTTTTATACAGTGTGGTGGGAGTGTGAATGGAGAAGTAGCCTACTGATGTCTTTCACTGTACACACTACTATTGCCATTAAAATAGTTAATTTACATGACGTTATCTGTAGATATCAATGTTGTCAGCTGAATTCCTATACAAGGCATTGAATGTCCTCAATGGTAGGATGTTAAAGGACTTGGTATAACCTCTGTATACATTAATTAGCATTACATAGGCTATGGAACACATACTCAGACAATCAGACAAAGAATAAAGCATATAATGACAATACACATTCAAATATTGACCAAAAAAAAGCCAGACACCCCCCACCTCATCCTGTCTTCCCCAAGAAATATTCAGCATCATATGTGTCTAAGGATATACGTAGTATATAGTCAGTCACCCCCCTCCACCCACATACTGTACACTGGCACAACCTCACACTACAGCAGGAAGTTCAGGTGTATTATGGGACAGAAATAGAAAACAGGGTCACTCTGAGGTACGACGATGTTCTTGCAGAGACAGCGCAGCACACTCTTGGGATAATGGCCTCCTTGGCATTGTGATAATCTTGGAATGGGTTTTGATAAAGTGCTGTATGGCAAAGATTAATCAGAGAAAGTCAGATTAAACGTTTAATGAATAAATCAATCACACCCTGATGAGTCTCTGAAGCATTTAACGGGGGAAATTACTGGAATGTCAGAATCCTTAACAAAAGGACGCTGCAGGCCATAATGTTTGTTACCCATCGAACAGGAAAATGTAGGAGACAAAATCACTCCAAGGATGTGATTATGTTCACCAAACCCCTTATTAGGACTAGTAAGTGAAGACATACGAGTGTAAGACAGGCCTGCTAGAAACACCTGCATACATTAAATACATTAAAGCAAAACATTGAATACTGAGGCCCATAAGTCCTGAAAAAAATATTTTTTAAATTTGTGCACAAGAGAAGAACTTATGTTGTTATCTTTATTCTATTATTTGAACAATCTGTGCGAACAAGATAATAATTTGTGTGCACCCGATCTTAAATAAAAACTTGCCTACAAGATGTTACTTTGTGTGTAGAAGATACATAACTTGTATGCTCCAGATAACGTGTGCGCAAAATGTATTATCATGTACACACAACATAATATCTTCTGCGTACGAACTTGTGTGCACCAGGTATGTCTATAAGATCCAACACATACAGCGTGACAAAACATCTCTCAGGACTTTGTGGGGCTCCGTAATGCAATAATACCAATGCACTACAGTTTAGTAATAAACTTATCACACACATACATACATGAGCACATAATGCAGCTTAAGTGGAGACTGTTGTGCATAGAGGCAAATTAAGGGGGTGGAGATGATTGCTGCTACACAGAACAAGCCTGAACTCCTAAACCTGAATCTCTTAATACAGCATCACAAGTTTACTAACTCTACCCTTTCCTCTGTCACCCTGTGTTTGTTACAATAGCCTGTCTTTAATGACAGCAGGAGAGTTTGGTTGAAATCAAAGTACAATGCTGATATACAGTAGTTATGATTCACATGACTTTCATCATTAGAGATTTTGCTTCACAATACATTAATATTGAGAGGAGGAGGCCGCCTCCCACATTCTCACACCTGTTCCCTCACAGGATTATATGGCTTTTTGTAAAAATCTGAAATTGTTTTAGCCTCCTAATCCACTTCAGCCAAGCGGTTCATACAGTCAGGAGATGGGAACGCAACTAGTGCACAACCCATGACAATGAGGGCGACGCTGAAGAACGGTAATGGGTGAACAAATGTGGCAAAGTGTACGTGGAGAAGAGACAGTCAGCGTGTCTCTAAGGCAGTCATTCAATCTTTTCATGGATCTCAATGCACTGATAATGGCTGCTGCTGCTTTTGTGGATCCTTCAGATCGATGATGTGAAAACTAAACACAGACAGGGATTGTAATGATTGTCAATGATGTCTGACAATTAAATAATTTGACCACGTAGCACAAACACTGCTCATTCTCTACCAGTGTGTGTTTTTACAACAGCATTTAGACTTAAATGTCCAGTATTTTGTTTGGCCTGTAGATACATATTGTGGTCAAATGTAAAGAGCGGAGATCAATACCTCATATCGTGGATGAAAGGCAACTGCTTTACAGTATTCACAGAAATAATAACATGTATTGTAGTAATATTTTTAAGGATCTACCTGCATTATCGTAGTTACACTTCACCTGTTTCATTTTTGCCTTAAACATTATCAGCACTATGTCAAACTTAATTGACACTGCAGATCAACAGAACAATCAGTCAGAACTCAGTGGACATTTGGATACACATACAATCTCAACTTCAAGTAATTGCTTTAAATTCATAAAGTGAACAATAGTGCAAAATATGTCAACCAAATAGTAACAAAAAAAAGATTCATGCTGCTTACTTCTTCACCGAAGAACTAAACAATTCAGTTGGTGTCAGACTATTTTTTGCTGGTTGTGTCGGGGGTTTCTCGATCCACGTTTGGCTCATGAGTCTCTGACAGTCAGACGAATTTTGATTTTACAGTTGCAGGCTACTTATTTGCCCTTATTACACACAAAGTTTAACATCTGCACAAGATCAGCAAACAGAAGAAATTGCCATCAGATGCCACATTCACACAAAGAAAACACCCTGATCCTAAATGCGATTACAACCCAGATATCTTATTGATTTACATTTTGCGTGTCAACTGACATGTAGTACTCCATGTCGAGAAGTGTTCTGCAGAATGATCTGCTGAACAAATGAAGTTGATTTACTTGCAGTGACTGACTAACTCTTGCACAGTGGACTTGAAATACACACTACCAGAGTGACAGTTAAACTACACCACAAGAGCATTAAGTTAGCAGAAATATACAGCGCAGAGCACAGACTGAGCACAACTCACTTCATTCAGATCTACATCAAAGTGTCAAACTGAGCCAGTGAGTATCTACAACAAGTGTCTGATTCATCAAATCTAATAGGAAAGTCATATAATGATTCCCTCGGTGTGTCGTGTGAAATGACAGTAACCCAAACAGCTCAATAGTTCAGCTGAGTTTGCTTCGAATGCAAGTCTCGCGGTACAAGGACCAACCATATGACTGAGTACAGGAAAAAAGTCCACCCTAAACCATAGCCTGAGACCCAAGAACAAAGACTGAAAGATATGAAAAAAGGCAACAAGACAAACAAAATGGCTGAGAGGTGTTGTTAAAGGAAGTAGAAGTAGTTCCAGCACATAACTCTTCATAAAACCACAACTTGATGTTTTTACACTTTGGTTGTGTACGGATTAAACAAACAAGATTTAATTTAATTAGTGTTAGAGCTTTAGAAATGCTGATAGGTGGACAGAGCCAGGCTAGCCGTTTCCCCTTGCTTCCAGTCTTTATGCTAAGCTAAGCTAATCACCTGCTGGCTGTAGCTTCATATTCAGCGCACAGACATGAGAGTGGCATCGATATTCTCCTCTAACTCTCGGCAAGAAAGCAAATAAGCATTTTCCTAAAATGTCAAACTATTTCTTTAATGGTTGAGAGAAATTGTGAAAGATTATGTAGGCTCTGGCTGTAACTGCACAGTCAAAACCCACGGGGATGCTGTGCATGAAGAATATGAAGAGAAACACGTTGTGAATTTGGCTCCAGGCATGAAATATGCTGCAATTTTTGCTCAGTTGAATAAATCTGTAGATTTGCAGAATAATTAACTGGGGACCAATCTCAGCCAGCTTTGTTTGATTACTGGACATGTAATCATATACTGTCAGGGTAGAAACACACCGAACACAATGAGCTGGGTGGGGCCACCAGCTCCCATTCATTTTCTATGAGAAGTAACAAATCCCTCACAGAACCTTATTAATGAGATTTTGACTTTGCAGTAGAGCAGAAACTACTGCATAGACAACTGTAAAGAAAGAGAAATAGATGTTAATGTATCCCTTGGGAGAGTGGGATATAGAAGCAAAATCAAGTGATTGTCAGATGTAGGAATTTTTTGTTTTTACATCAAATTTTTCTTTGGCCAATATGAGAACCACCAACTGATTGCTATGGCAATTCCTGCACAATATACTTCTATATCCAAGAGAATCAACAGTGATTGAAATAATTAATTTTGAATCCTGTCTCATCTGCAGAAATTCAGTTTTATTTCTATCACAGCAGTCTCAGTCAAGACCACAGCCAGCCCCAACATGTAAAAAACTAGGATGACCATATTTTCAAACCCCTAAACCGGGACCCTCAAGTGTACTGTGCGTTCTATGCGTGCATAGACGTTTTCATCAGGATGGGGGACAATTAGCACACCTACGGAGCGCACCTTTCAACACCATGGACGCCATGAACGCAGCATTTCGTTGCCTTGACAACGACACAGTGATTGATTGACAGGCATACAGAAAAATCAGTGTTGAATTCTGATGCGGTGCAGCTTTTATGTTTTTATATTGGGTTAGGTAACAACGAGTGGGACAGAACATGATAAATATCTGTATAAGCGCTGAAGACAAGTATAATATTATAATTATTATTTTAATTGTGGTGAAAACCGGGACAATTTGGTAGTGAATGTTGAAAACTGGGACATAGTAGTGTTTTACAGATATCTGTAACAATCCTGGACAAACCGGGACGTCTGGTCACCGTAATTAAAGGAATTGTTTTAGGAAATGCACTTTTTCACTTTCTTGCCAAGAGTGAAATGTCCAAAGTTAAAAAAAAATCTGCTACCAGCACCTCCACATTTTATTAACAAGTAAAAGTAAGTAAATTGTAAGTAAATTGCTCCAGCACCTACTACCAGAAATCCATGTGATGATACAACACCCTGATAGTTGATCATTTGGGCGTTCAGCAGCAGTTGGGGGTGCCAACGCAGAGGGCTCTGGCAAAAAAACGCAGGGTCATCTATTTCTACTGTTTACCTTGCGATCTTTGCCACAAAAGATTAAATAACTGCCAATTTTCCAAAGAAATAAAATCCTGTATCAGAGTATTATAAACTGCTGTGCAGTATTTTGGTATCAGCCTTCAAACTCATGGATCTGTTACTCAAACTGGATTTTCTGGATCGTATTTCATGTTTCACTGGTATCTGAAACAACACTGGCCCACCAACCCAGCCCCTTCCTTTGTTTTAGTGCAGGGCTGTTTTCGGTCCGAATGGCCACTTCACGGCGTTGTGACCCCCTCAAACTAAACATCAACCGACAACCAATCTCGCAAAAAATTCGGCCCGAGTCTAAAATAAGCCAGAGGCGACCAGTTTGGTGTTAAAATCTGGCTTAATCTGAACATTGTCTGCCTGGTGTGAACTGAAACAACAGTGGAAGCAGCAGTAAACTGCGTTTGGCTTGACAGCACAATTGATCTGCCCTCCAACAGCTGAGTGTTGGAAGTGTCATTGGTTCTTGGCAGCCATGCTGCGGTGTGTTTCGATGTGTTTCTACCTTTAGAATCAATTGAGTTCTGTGTCTCTCTTGTTGTTTCTTCATAGTAGATAAACTCCATGTTTTCAGTCTTGAAAATGTCAAAGACTCAAAGAAAAGCCCAAACTGTCTGCAGTCATAGGAAACGTGTGAATTCTGAATTAGGGTGGATTTTCCCTCTGTCACTGGTCAATGAGCAGAATGTAGCTCGTCTATTGCGGACGCAAGACCATTTGGTTACACATGTACACACAGTCCTATTCATACACATACAATATTTCATGTACACGCTCACCAACATGTCAGAAGTCAGACTAGTAGGTTGACAGATCAATGAACCTTTAACATTTCCCTCCATTTAAAACCAAAACAGTCAGCGTTAAACATCCAAGCATAGATCATTCATTTCAATCAGCTCATTCAGTTTTGCACAAGTCAGTAATATTAGCAGACATCTTGGTAGCAACAGCAAGGACCAGTGGATGAGAGACAATAAGGAGCAGGACCAAACAGAACAGAGTTTACCAGTCAGAGATCTTAATCATAAATGCACATTTCCTGTTCCTGATGCTCCCCTCAGCTGTTAACCTTGATGACAAATGCAGGACAGGAAGACTTTTCTCTTCCTCTCCTCACACTGCAGGTATCTTCCAACAAGCTAAGGACCCACGAGGTCATAGTTAAGGATCACAGAGGTGCTGAACAGATTCTCCTCTTAAATCAGTGATCCACCCAGGTCTCCCCCGCCTGCGGGGTAATGCCTCAACCCACCTCCCCTGCGCAGTGAATGCAGCGCCACAGTGCAACAGCCTCGCAGCAGCGACCCTATATGATACATGGGTTGTCCGCCGCGGACGGGACCGCGGCAGAGCCACGCCACTGTTGGCACCACAGGGATGGCCACTGCTAGCAGATCGACCAGGAAGTGACGACTCCAATAGCTTTTCTGAATTGTCCCAGAACCAGACGGATCTCCCTCCTCTGCTGTGGCACCCCCTGTGGCACCTTGTTCTTTAGTTTCATCTTCATCATCGTCCTCATCATGGACCTCCACTACAGTGACACCAGCTATTTCCTGGGAGGTAGATCTCCTCGGCTGGGAGGTGTGAGGCTGTTCTACGCCTGGTGATAAATCTGGGCGACTTGGACTCAGTTCTGCTGTGTCTACCTGGGCTGATCCTGCTGATAGACCAACTTCTTGCTGCCTGTCTTCCACACCGAGGTTTTCCAGTGTTGTACTCTGTCTGCCTTCTCCACAGCATCCTCCAAACGTAAGCTCACCCTGCATCCCTGCTGATTTCTCTGCTAAATCGCACGGTTTTCCTGGTGCTGCCTCCTCCATTGCACCCTGAACTTCCATCTCATTTTCTCCCATTGAGCCCATCTGTGTCTGTTGCCCTTCTTCTGCCAGTCTGATCACTGTTGTTTCCTCCTGATTCTCTGTTGCAGCATCTTCCTTCTCTCTCATCTCTTTCTCCTGCTTTTCCTCTTCCTCCACTTCATCTTTCCCCCCACACAGAGGACTTTCCATGGAACACGCCACAGTAGCAGACCGCGGTAAGGAAGGGGCGAGCGGTGTTTTGGAGACCGGAATCGGCTCTGTGGCCGTACTCATGACTGTCGCTGTGGTTACTGAAGTTGTGGTGGTGATGGAGTCCAGCTCCTCCTCCCCCTCATCAGACATCCAGGTGGAGGTGGGGCTGCAGGCCTGTGAGCGGAAAGTGCGTTGCTCCGCAATGGTATCCAGATCAGAAGGGTAACCTGCTGTTGCAGGGATGGGGCAACTTTCGGTCTGAATGCCCATTTCCCGCAGGGGGTGCAGGTAGAGGTGGTGGTGGGACAGGCATGGATGGCTCATACAGCCCACTCCACCTAGGCCGCAACGATAGGGTGCCAGCCGCTCACCTGTGCACAGCTTCTCATAGGTGGAGGAGTGCGGCATAGTGTGGGGCACAGAGTGGGACAAGTTGTGAGGGAAAGAATGAGGTAAAGTATGGGAGAAAGTGTGAGGCAGAGAATTGGGCAGGGAGTTGGGCAGGGAGTTTGGCAGAGAGCTGGGCAGAGAGTTGGGCAGAGAGTTGGGCAGAGAGTGGGGCAGAGAGTGGGAAAAGGTCTGTGTGTAGGAGTTGAGCAAAGATGCTGTTTCCTCAGAGAGGAAGGCGGCCTCCAGCAGCAGGTCAGCCCGGCTGGGGACACTGCTCTCCCCACAGCACACAAAGCCGCTGTCCTGGGTACCGTCACCTGACAGACAAGGAAAGTCTGTGCCATTGCCATTCCGGTCCGCCAGCCCCTGATCGCTCAGCTTAGTGTAGGTGGAGCTCCTGGTCAGAGAACGAGCTGGGGAACCATCACAGGAGCAAGACCCCCTCCCTCCTACAGCCGGTTTGGGTATTCCTGGACTTTCCCCTGATACCGATGCTGGTGCCGAACCCCCAACACGGGTCCGACAGCCTGCTATGGCTTCCCCCTCCTTGGCTAATCCAGCCTGGGCTATCTCCATGTTGAGCAAAAGGTTCTCAAGCTTGTGGTTCTGAGTGTTGATGTCCTGGAAGTACTTCTGCACCCCGATGTCCCCACTGAGGCCCCCGGCATCACTGAGCCTGGCACGAACCGTGTCCACAGCCTGTTTGAGCTGCTGGATCTCCTGACGAGCCTCCTTAAGGGCCAGCTGAGCCTCCACACGGTGACATTCCTCCTCAACCCAGTCCTCCTGCATCCTATAAAGCTGGCCTCTCAGCTCATCTATCTCTGTGTCCCTAAGAGGGTGAAAATGGAGAAGAGAAAAGGGAGAAAGAAAGAACAGAGTTGATATTAGGCCTAGGGTAAGGGTTAAGGTTAAACCATGGAAAAGTACTTAAGGAAAAGTGAGACAATATCAGAACTGACTTTCTGGCCAATATTGATCATCTCTATTTCTATCTCAGTATCTCACCTGTCTTGCAGAGTGTTGATCGTTTCCTTTAGCCTGGCCCGCAGGTGTCGGATACACACCTCTTTCTGTTGAAGGGGTGTGAGGTACTGCTCTGGTGGAGGGGGCCGGATACCATGGTTGTCCGTACATGACGTGTACTTCTGATGACGTCTAGGACACAAGCACATGAAAGATGTTTTTCTGAGTTCTTTAGAACTGATTTCACTTCAGTTAGATGCTTTATTTATGTGTTTTGACATGTCTTGAACCTCAGTACTTTCTGGGTGCTGACCAAAATGTATCTGTAGCACTGAGTATCGAAAACTGTCAAGTACCAAAAGCTGGCCTGGAACGTCTGGTGAGGTTTGTAATCTTGGTAATTTATTCATTGATCAGATAGTTCCTGAATTAAATAAAAAATATTAAAAAAGGAAAATAGTATGTGTAAAAATGTATTGTGTTTAGACATCATTACACATATTAGAATTTAGAAGGGGTTTCATTGAAAAAGTTAAATTCTTGTACCGTATCAGCACTCATATTGAGAAATTTCAAACAAATCTAAACCCGCTTGGGGGCAGCAACCTTAACCTAGACCTAATATCTTTATTCTCCTAATTCTCCTGTTGTCTCCCCTCTCCTCTTTTCTTCCTTCCCCTCTTCTCTCAATGGATTATTATCACCTTATTAGCGAACAGTGGCTTATTTACACATCCATGAGCAACATTAGCATTCATTTCGAGATGTGTTTGTTTTTTACCCTGACGAATGTTAATCCAATGTTCACTCTCCTGTTAGCAATGTTTTGGTCTTCACCAACTCCACAGGGAAACATCTGGCTCTTTAGCACCTAAAAAAGCTGCACTTTGTTCACTAACTTTGTCTGTCGGCCATTTGGTGCTGGGCAGGTATAGTGTGCAGTGGGGTTTTAGAACTTTCTTGCTGAAAACAGCTGCTTCCTGTCACTGAAAACTACCCTACTGCGATGTAACCAGGCTGTAAAACCAAAACATGTTGAGTGAGTTAATGGACACTAAAACTCTCTGTAGAACTGAGGGGAACTGCAGAGTCAGCTGATAAATCTCTGTGGGTTTGTCACTACGAGCAACACCTTTTACATAACACAGTTGTTTGATCCACTATTATTATAAAAATAGACTGAAAATGACACTTTTAGGAAATCAAGTGGGGTAAATCATTTTGCTTGTGTTAAAAAAGAAAAACAGGAAAAAGCTATAAATCTGGATATTCCAGACCTCTGAATTGCAGCCCACATCTCTTTTTCAGTGATTTAGATGATAAAGTGAAAATGACAATTTATTTTGGTTTTCAGGCCAATAAAACAGCGAGGGAATGGGATAATAAATATTGTAGGAATATCAAGTTCTGATTTTCACTGAGGTGAGGAAGTCATACAAAGTTTCAGTTTCTGTTTGTAGCTTTCACGTTTGGTTTGAAATGAGTGCAGTCAGTCATTCTAGGGAGTACATTAGACAAGAGCACTGAGTTAGAGAAGCTTTCCATCTCCATTACTGAACAGGCCTGCAGTTTCTGATGTCTTACCCTTTGGTGGGGCTGCAATCGCTGCCTTTACAAGAGCCTGAGTTGCTGCTGCTGCTGATGGAGGCGTTGCCATAGGGATCTCTATTACTGGGCGCGGCCGGTGTCCGCCTGGTCCGAAGTAAGATGAGACATGTTAATCTGTTCTGGTAACACAATGAAACCACACTCCAGACAACGAGGTGACAGTGAATTCTGTGAGCTGTTGAGCAAAACCATCATGGCACTGTTCAAAACCACAAATCAAAATAGACATGAATGGAGCAAACGTCAATCCAGGTCCACTAACATGCCAGTACAACACAGAAATGCACAAATATACACAAACACATTACAAATACAGAGGCCAGAGTCACTGCTAACAGACAACAGTTCTGCCTACACACTTAACAAGGACACACACTCCTTTGGGCACTGACAGTGATGTTCCAGTTTTTTTTAAAAAGAGAATGTGCGCTGCAAAGATGAAAACCAAACCAAAAATCAAAACAAATTAGACACTCAATGATATCACTGCAAGAAGCATTCCTCAAAAGAAATAAAGTAAGGACTTTCACTGAAGAGTATGGAAAAAAGAAAAGAGAACAAACAAAGAGAAAGGAAGAAGGGAGTAACAGGTCAGACTAGACATGATGCTATGGAAACAACTCTCTCAGATGTTTTCCATGAAACATTCACAACAGTGCAAAGGGTCTCATCATTCCCATGCTTCAGAGAGTCAACACTGATCGGGAGGAAAGAAGAGGGACTCAGAACAGACCGAGAACGAGGGGTTGAGGGAGAGTTTGTTGAACGGTTGTGGCGATCTGGAGACTTGGTGGAAGTGTATCCTTTAGTTGGCGACTTGGTCGATGTATAGCCTTTAGTCGGGCGCATTGAGACCATATAGCCTGTCTCCATGGGAACGTAGTCTAGCTCTATGAACCTGCAGTAGTCAAACCTGACCAGGCAGAGACAACAGTGTGTTAAATCACAGAGGACAGCAGAGGACCACACCACAACGATACAATGTGCATGCTACTGTACAAACGTATGCATATTGTACTGTTGAGGTGAGACAAAGCTGTCTGGCATATAGCATGTCTGAGGGTTCACCTAATTCATTCAGAGCCTGAGCTGCAGGAAGGCAAATGCTAAATATCAACAAGCACTCAAACACTGAAGAGGCCCAAGAGAGGTGGCTCTCTAAAAGGAAAGACAGATAGCTCTGCTTTAATAGTTGGCTACTCTACTTTACTGGCACAGAACATAAGCTAACACCCTGCGTCCTGAAAAACAATTCACAAGAGATAAAATGTTCTGAGACTCTAATGAGCAGAGAAGCAGGGGAGCAACAGCATTAGCATTTATTCATAAGAGCCTCATCATCCAGAGCATTTCACTCCTAACAAGCTTTAGGTAGACAAAGTCAAACATAAATTCAACCTCTGACACATCTGAAACAACTAAAAAGATTATCAGAACATGACAGTACAACATCTCTCTTATCAGGACAAGTTATATTTGCTTGCCAATGTCTGGGTGAACTTTTCAGTTGTCAAACTGATGTCAGATTTAGTCCAGCTGTCAAATGATAAATACCAATCCAACCCCTTGGGCCATACAACATCTTTGCTAGTCTTTCTCTCCACACACCGCCAGAAAAGATGTCTTCTTCTTCTCCTGTAGAGGAGCCACTGCTGCTCTCTGCTCCTTCCTCAGCCCATAATATAGACAACCTCATGCTGCTCTATGAGGGCTGATTATAACTTATAATTTATAACATTTTGGTAAATATGCTCAGTTGCTTTTGTGCCGAGAGTTAGATGAAAAGATCGATACCACTCTCATGTCTGTCTGTTAAATGTTAAGCTAGAGCCAGGAGGCAGTTAGCTCAGCTTAGCATAAAGACTGGAAACAGGGGGAAACAGCTAGCCTAACTCACTCCAAAGTGAGGTTGCCAGGCAACTAGTGGAGAATCCAGCATGTCATCACGCTCACACCAGCAGCCCGAGCGCTGTAAAAGTTTTAGACAGCAGAGATTCCAGCTGAAAGGTTGTCTGGGAGTATTATGAATATGGACACATATGGAGCTGTAGTTTCATTGTTTAACTTTATTAACATCATGTAGGTTTCAACTTAATAAAGTGCTGTACTGGTTGCCAGTTTGGCTTGGTTTGTTTGGCAACAGAAATGTTTACTTGCTGATGATTTATATTTCCAAACATCTTGCAATCCTTCTTTATGGCAAAGAATTTAAGTTGGCACTCTTACAGTGAAAGCAGTTTTTTTTTTCCTTGGACAGAGCTAGCTAACTGTTTCCACCCTGCTTTCAGTCTTTATGCTAAGCTAAGTTAACCACCTGCTGGATCTAACTTCGTATTTATCCTACAGACACTAGTGTGGTATCGATCTTCTCATCTAACTCTTGGCAAGAAAGCAAATTATTTCCCAAAATGCCAAACTATTCCTTTAAACTAATCCATGTCAGACACATTTGCAAAAATCAACTTAGAGACCATGTACAACCACATATATCAAAAAGCAAAATAAACACATATTTCACCTTTGACCATTGCTACTATCCTGCTAAAGAAAATTCAAGTAGTTGAGTGTCACAGTACAGTTATATCAGTGGTAGCCAGGAAAAGGAAGGGTGATCTGTGATGGGCAACTTCTGTCAAGAGATTCCTTGCTGATAAAAAGTATTGTAATGTTTTATAATCAGTGATATTAAATGACACATACCGAATGTTGTAATGACCTGCTACTTTAAAAGGACATGATTGTTGCCCAATCACTGGCCTCTACAGAGGGAGGAGGGGACAAGCAGGGCCAATTAGAGCAGCCAGGAGGGATTTTCACACAGGACACGATAACTTCACTCCACCGCACTGAAATCCAAAACACGGACTCAGTGTTGCACTGAACTCAGTGTCTTTACTTGAACCTCAACCTGCTGGACCTTTGTCACCACGCAAGCTGTCCAACAGAAACAAGAGAATTATCCGACCAATAAGGGAAACACAATTTTCCAAATTCTATAACTTCAAGTGAGATTATGTAACTTTTGAAAGAAAAAATAACTCAATCTTACAAATGAAAAGTTGAATGCATAAGCAATAAAACGCACTGATGCTCAATTCAATACACTCAGGGGGTTTGTTGCTACAGCCTCAGGTATGACCAGTAGTGTATGATGACTAATGTTAGCGAATGCTAACAAACGTGATATAGCTGTATAAAGGACATTAAGTCAGTTCTTTGTCTTGTTGGCTTCTTCACTTGTGCTACTTTTACATTTTGTTTGAGCTGTTCAGTGAAAGTTACATAACGTCAGAGGTTGTATGTGGATGTTAGAAGAACAACAACCTCCTTGAAGAATAATTCCAATCAAAATGGGAAAACCAGGCACGTTTAATAACTCACAGGAGACGGCTGGCAATATTTGACACGCAACTTACTTCTTCGTGAAAACATACAGATCTATTTCTTTCGTGCTACGCCAACTTCCCCAAGTTTGTAGCAAGAGTTGTGCTGAGTAGACGTGTCCTGTGTGATACACTAAGGGAGGAGGTCAGATATTGACTACTCAGTAGTTTTTTGAAGATCAATATATGACAAAAGCCAAGACAAAACAGAAACAGGCAGAAGGAAGCAGCTGAAGCAGCTGAAGCAGTGAGCCTGGAGAGGGACAGACTACACAGTACAACAGAGTTTCAGGTTTGACAGTCTATCCCATCAATCTCCTGGGATGGAACCTGTATCTGGACTGTGGGTGGTGGGTGACAGTCTGGTGGAGGTAGTCGTGGGTGGGTGAGTGTTTCCCAGGAGTCAGGTGTTGGTTAGTGTGAGTGGGTGGAGTACAGAAACTTTGCTTTAGGCTGTGGTTTGTTTCTGGTAGAGACAGAGACTTTGCTTATGAAGCCGAAATCATTATAGATAAACCATATCTCATTTTGAAATAAACCAAAAAACACATTCTCATTTCAGGCAATGTCGGTGTCTCACCAACTGTCTGCTGTTGAACTGGTTAATGTTTGTAAAAAATCATGGTGCTGTTGATTGAGCGGCTGTGGTGAACCAGTGATCACTTGTGATCACAGCATGCTTCCACAGCAGCATAACATTAGCACTATTTCTACCGTGCATGTAGCCGCTAAACACAACTTCTTACTTACTAAAAATTGCATGGAACCAGGACCAAATCCTCCATTTCTAGAGTACAGATTTACCTGGTGGCTCTACTACCGTACTTGTGTCAGTGGTGCTTGCAAGTGCACACCTGTGCATCAGGGTTTCCCTCGTTTCTTCCTCCCAGGACATCAATAGACTGAGCTGATGTGACACGACAACACACACACAAGTCTGTGCTGTTTGCTGTTGTTGATGCCAACTTCTAAGCTGAATGTGAACACTGAGAGCTCCAGTTGGGATCTCAGTGTGGGTTTCATGTTATTTATAGTGGGATTGTAACTTAACTGCAAACTCTAAAGGATATTTATTTATTTCAAACTCAATAAATCAGGTAGGCAGGTAAGCACTGCAGCAATTGACAGTTCACTAAACCCCGCCCTTGAACAGTTATTGGCCAATCATAGCTTAGCAACGTAACTAGGCATGGCAGGCCGGTCAAGCCGTGGATTTCTCCACATGCTGAAGCGGTGTGCACATGGGGCTGTAGTGACAAAGATACTCTGCATTTAAAGAGTTTGGAGGGCCATGTCTTTTTTTCAGCCTTTCTGAAACCAAAAACACAACAGCAAAAGTGGAGGATTAAACACTGTGTTTATCTGCTTTAACTTAAGCTGCAATTGTTAGCATGTCCAGCTAACAAGATTATACCTACAGTAACCAAGTGTTACTTCAAAGGCCAAGGAGCATATTATTAGTTACCTGAGCTATAATAGAGTGTAGGGCTACAGGTTAAAAAAGCCCCATTCAAGTATTTCTCCAGTACATTGGCAGTTCTGACCTGCTCTTTATTATATTTGGGGAAGTTTACACTCCTGCAGACCCCCAGTCAACGTTACCCAGATAGAGTTACGTTTATTGAACACATTGGTTAGTCCTTATCCTAAAAGCCTTTGAAAATATAAACAAGTATGTAAGCTAAGGGGGGCGGAGCTTAGCAAACAGACAATTGGAGAATGGAGGGAAAACCTTGTCTAAGTAAGACAGGTGGCATAGATGTTTGCCTGTGTGCTATTGTTGGTCTTGTTTCAGTGGCTACAATGCATGCCGGAGCTACAGCTACAGCTACGGAGCATGCTCTCTGAGACTGTAACTAAAGTGAGTCTCACGCAGGGGGCGCGGGCACAGGAATGGCCACCGGCGCCGTGGCCCCTGGTGCAGCCGTCCCCGTCCCTGTCCCCGCCCCCGACGCCGGCTTGGGCACTGGGACGGGCGAGGACGCCAGTATTTGCTGCAAGCGGCGTTTGGGCTGCAGCACCTTCAGAGGGTTGAATCTGAGGAAAAGAGACGAAAGAGAGGAGGACACCACAGCTACAGATTGAAGCGTCTGTAGCTACATATCATCATACCAATAAAACTACTACAACCACTAACCAGACGTCTTGGCTTCAGTTTAGGAGGCATTTATCTGTCTGTGACCCACACATAAACCTATGACTTGCAACATCTGCGTGTGAGTACTGATTAAAACACTTTAAATCACTAGACACAGGTTTTATAAGTGGATTTTTGGCAGTATGCAGTAGAACTACTTCAGTGGTGATTGTTGGGCTGATCAGCCAATATCGATGCCAAATAGGCTCTCTTTAGGATTAAAGTAGTGACTGTGTAAAACTGGACCACAGACGTAAATCTATGCCCAGCAATCATACTGTATAGCCTACATTCAGTGTAAAAAATACATTCTGTATAGGCTACAACATTACTGCAGCATTTGCATTGCCAAGTGAGAACATTAAAGTCTGAGCCTAAATGGCTTAATGGATGTGTAAAAAGTCATGACTGGTCCAAGTAGACAACAAAACCTCAATAACACGGTCTTATCCTTTAACCTGTGTCCAATAAACAGGCAAAGGAAGTCCAGTAGCTGCAGGAGAAAACACATTAATATACTCAATAAACTGTGTTCAGGTTGCGGTAGAAAGTGGCTGACTGCATCTAGTTTATTTTAAGCCCATCTCCTTGTCAATAATACCACGGCTCCTCCATCGGGATCAATAGAGCTAATTGAAAAAAAGTAAAGAAACAAACAGGGGTAAAATGCTGACACAACCATGACTGCAACAGAGAGGGAGAGAGAGCTGAGTAAGAGTTGAGGGTACCACTTTCTAATATGGCACTCTTAATATAGGTTTTAGGTTGTAAGTCATTATTTTATTAATGTTAAAAAAAATCATCTACTAATGCTTTATATATTAGTTATAAGCCATTAATTAGAAGAACTTTTGGGTTGCCAGGTTGTGAAAAATCTGTCTTTCTGTTGAGTCATTAATAATATATCCATTAATAAAGTTATTAATAAAGGATATGGAGTAAGCCAAGAAGTCTTCAGTTATAGATGCTAGTAAGTCATTAATATCAAGGATCACAGGTTTCTCACTTTCTATAAAGCCCACAGCAAAACATAGTAAGTGGTCTGTAATTATTTATGTCAATACATTGTTAATAACTTTGATCCAGATGCTCTGCAGCAGATCAGATGCCAGACTGTCCAATGGAGCTGTCTACCTGAGGAACTAAAAAGGTAAAAAGACAAAGCAAGTGTCCTTCTGGAGGAAGATAAACACCAGCCAGAGAGATTTTTCACAACCAGGCAACCCAAAATTTGTTCTTATAAATGGTTAATAACTGATCTGTGAAGCTTTAGTAAACCATTAATAAAGCCATAAACCCTTTATAACAGGCCCCTGATTAGACAGTGGTACCGAGTTGGGTAAGAGTTCCTAAAACAGCTGGATCAATCGGAGGAAAGCTGTGCTCAGAACGTGTTAAGTTTAGAAATAATCATACTGCACACACACATACACAGAGTATGCTTTTACACACAAAATCATACTAGTGCTAAAAAGGTCACAGGGTTTAATTTGTCAATCTGACAAGGAGCAACATAACTGAGCTACAGAAAAATGACACTCAACAAAGGCTGATGAAAGGAAGAGAAGGATGCATTAATACACTTTCAGCATCGGTGAAGCTCCACCCGGGCCTGTGGTGCTGGAGGAAACATCTATGATGATGTTGTCTAATAGTTTTTTGACAGTTTGAGACAGTGGTGCAATTTGAAATGCTGCTTGACATATCCTCACATGTTTTATAACATCTACAGTATATTGGCGCTGCATGTTGCATATATTGTGCAGAATTATACGTGTGCTGATGATGTTGCAAAGCCTCTGTGGGCATGGAGAACATGGAGTCTCTTCCACTGTCCAGTCCCCCTTTCAACAACACTCCTTGTTAAGTTACATGTCCTTACAGGTGATTTCTGTAATGTCACCTAATCTTGGGCAACAATATGGAGCAGCATGTGGAAATGGAATGAAACTGAAATTTGGAAAGCTCTCTAAAAGCTATTTAAGTTTGATTTATTACTGCTGTAATTGTGGTTGTTACAGACCCAAATCACCACAGCTGCTAAGCTACTTGTGTTCTCTTGTGCATCCTGCACAAGGTCAGTCACAAACATTAATGAATGTCTCTCCTCCCACAGAACACACACGGCTTCTACCTCCATGTTCTGGTGACTCCTAAATATCAACAGAGATAGGACTGATTTCCTACTCTGACAGGCCCTGGTCCCCTTACACTGTTATATACAATAATGGAGGTTGAAACTTTTCTTCCCTGGAGATACTTGCCCCCTACATTCTTTTCAACATTGCACTGAATACTCCGATTATCACAAGTGAACACTGACATAAAAACAAACAAACAGGTAACAGGTCCTCATTGGCTACCTACCGGCGAGAGCCCAACCCAGACCTCCGATTGGCTGGAGCAGGGGCAGACATGGGGCCGGACAGCCTCTTGTGCAACCTTTATCTTCTTCTGTCCTCACTTTGTCTCTCTGTTCTTCAGCGCAACACTGAGAGCCTGGAGAGAAAGACAGACATGACCAGTGAGGGACCACATGCACTTAGACACAGACACCCAGAAAGAAGAGAGTGGTCAACAACAGCAGTGACAGCCCGAGGAAAGAACAAAAAACAGGGTTTATTGAGGTTATACACACACACACACACACACACACACACACACAAATAAGGGATGAGTTCTGCTGACTGCCTCTACGCCCGGCTCTGGATGCCTCAGCATGCAGCATGATGCTGCTGACTCAAGCTGACACTTATCTGGCAAAGACAGGACATCAAGGCTCAGCAGCCAATCACCTCCCAGCCATGTGGGAGAACTAACCAATCAACACTCATCAGCCTCATCTCAGGCCAAATACCGCTGAGAGTGGCAGAAGTGAGCAAAGAGAAGTGACATTTGCATCTGCATCCGTATGTGAGGACAGATATATGTGTGTTTTGTAAAGTGTGTGTTTGTCCTTGTGTGTGACCTTGTGTAATGACTCCCATGTGCCTCTTTGAGTACTCAGACACACACACATGGCTGTGTGGAAGCAGAGAGATGAGGACAGAGCATCTCATAAACATTTAATCATTACCCATGTCTGTGACCTTACAAAGCTCACCCTGGCATTACGTTGCTGGAAAGGCCAAATGCAAATATGTCGCGGGTTTCTGCCACAGCTGTGGTATTCGTGGTGTATGTTAATCCAAAAAATAATCAAATCCTGCCAGGATCTATTGTGAGATAGAGAGGCACGTTGAGAGCGAGAGACAGAGATAGAGGGAAAAGGCACATGGACGGAAGAAGCGGAGGATTATTCGCATCAATAACACATCACACACAACTTAGAGGGCTCTTGAGTGCCAGGTGTGTGTATGTGTGTAAATGCAAAGCACCTGCTGTAAGTCACCTTCCTGCTGTAACACCTCTCCATGCTGTGTTGTCTCTCTGCCAACCATCACTGACTCAAAAAACTTCCTCCTGTCCCCTCTCCCACTACAGTCAGTGAATCAGGACATAGGTGGATTAATGGAAATAAAGCCTTACATTCTCTCTCTGCTGCGTCCCTTAAATAACAGGCTATTCTTTCAAATCCTGTTAATACTATAAAGCCACCTCTTGTATAACTTTATCCATATCTGAGCTCTACTTTAATTCCTCTAGAACCGCTCTCTGTCATTTCATGTGTTTTACAGTATTTGATTGGATTCTAAAGAATGACCAGATGCCAGATGGGAGCTGTATGTGTGTGTTTGCTTGTGTGTGTGTGTGTGTGTGTTCATGTATATGCTACGTCTCAGTCTCAGGGAACTCCACTAGTAAAATGGGGGGAACCACACAGCCTATGACAAAAGCTGAATAGTGTTGTCAAATCTGTGAAATTAACCTAAATGATGTCATTTGAGTAATCTCATATTGAGTTTGGAGAAATTTTTTTTACAATGTGGAGTATTAAGTTGCATTATGGGAAGCGTAGGATCCAGAGATTTTGGAGCAGTGTGCAAACAAGGATCGGGTCACCATGCGTGGTACTTTCAAAACAGCCACATATTTCAAGTAGCTAACAACACAATTAACCTATATGATGGAGTTGAAATGTATTAACTACCCTATATTTACAGTTTCACAATGTACAATTTCACAATATAGATAGCCTATATAGATATGAGCTTAAATTCTAAGGGCCTGCAGAAGCTCTGTGTTCATTCAGAGGTCCAAGACCCTCCGAGACCCCCTGCATTTTGCACACTGTTTTGAAGCCTGATCCGTACTGAGACCTAAAAAGTCAGATATCTTGACCCTCCTTTTCATTATCTGTCTCTTTATAGGAGTGCAATTCTAAATTTCTGGAGTACACAGGACACATTGAACTCCTCTGTGCATTTTGTTGCTAGCTGATGACGTATTATATAGGATTATGATCCACACACACACACACACACACACACATGTGGTCTCATGTCTCTTGATTACCTCCCATATTTAGATCCATCTTCAAAATGACTAAAGGTCTAGGTGCTAATGTCTGCCATAATTACCTGCTGCCTTACTATATCATTATCAAAGTCCACATCAGACTCAGTCTAGACTCAATATGAACAATCCAAACACTCTCGGAGTAGTTACAGTTCAGAAACAGTATCATCCCCAGACCACAGGCGCAGTGGAAACACAGGGCTATATTTTTTCAATTATAGACCTGTGATCAATGTTTTGTTTGTTTAATTCTTTTATTTCATTTAAGAAAGCATTTAAGGTTTAAAACTGTTTGATAGCCCAAACTTACTAAGTGAATCCTAAAACAGAGTTTCAGCAGCTTATGTTAATACTCATTTGGCAAAAAATGACTCATATATGCAAATGTGTGCTCTGTGCTGCCTGCTTCATTACGGTTCATTAATGAAAGTACTGATGTCAACACAAATCGTGTTGTGGAATTTAAACTGTTTGAATTCACAGAGCACTCGTTTCATTTACAGTAAGCAAAGTGAATTTTATTATCTGTGTTATTCATCTGCGTGCATTACGTTCATTAGACTTCTTTTCACCACCATGTGCTGTTCAAATAGCCTGGTGGTGTAGAACGAGACACAGTATCCAGGTCTGCCTCTCTTTACATGGAGGAAGGTCGTATTTATTCACATTTAAATGAGACGTGTTTTTACGTTGTTATTTACAGCAGATTTATATAAAAATGTATATTAAAAAGTTTTGATGTAAACTATGAAAGGGAATCTTCTTTTCATCAAGGGGCCAAATATTTTTGTTGGAGGGTCGGATGTGGCCCCTTCTTTGCTCATTTCTATACAGACAGATGATCAACATTCTGCACAGTCATCACAATGTCCTGATTCGATTATTGACATTTCTAGTTTGATAGTCTGTGATGTTTTTGGGCCGAAGTGGCCAACATATTAATGCATTCTTGTGTTGAATCAAATCCATGCATGGGGAAATGCATGAATGTTCACTTGGACAGACAGATGTCAGACAGGTTTGAGTGCTGCACGTTTTGTCCAGCTTGTGTTTTCTAGTTAAATCCAGAGTAAAACGGGGCTAATGCCTCCAAATCCTGCCTAATTATGTCTTTTAGTATGAATTATCACTCTGCTTGATCAGTTACGATTATGTAACAAACTAATTGAATAGTCATGATCAAAGACTGAGTGAATCAAAGAGATGAAGAGGAAACACAGGGAGCAGGGGAGGGACAAGCCTGCATCCATTACTTAAATCTGATTGGCTGCTGTTTAGATCAGAGCTACAGGGAATATGTGTACGATTAGGGAACAAATTAATATCTTTCACTTTTGCACACATATGGAAATGCATGCACAGGCAGGCAAAGACAGAATAAAATGACAACTAAATGTCTATTTCTTACTAGATCAAATGTACACTTTCCATTAGCATGACTTGGAAAACAGTATATAAACATGTATTAGCTATTGTGTAACATAGTTGTCATAATATTGGATTTTTTTTCATGAATTGCATTATTACAATTTTACTCTTCACAGTGTGACATAGACTTAAGAAGGCAGCATGTTCTCCAGCTCTGACCACTGTCACAACAGATCAAACCTCATCACAGCACATCATACAGGATTTATGAAGTTAGGCCTGTTATGTAACACCATCCCTGCTACAGACAGCCTGACTGAGGTCGACACGCAAGCAGCTTCTGTGCTGACAAGATGGAAACACAGAGCAGGTAGAGAAAAGAGATAGGGGGTGAGAGACGGGAGAAAGAGGGTTTGAGGGAGAAAGTAGGGAAGAGCCAATGAGAGAGGAAAGCCAATGAGATGAAAGGAGGAAGTGGCACGAGTCATGGACCTTGTGAAGGTGAGAAAGTGGAGACAGGCAGGAGGAGTAGGAGTAGATGAGGAAGGGGTGTTAGATAGATAGAGGATGGATGGCACCATTTTGTGAAGTGTGATAATCTGGACACACACAGATCTGTGAAAATACATGATTACACACACACATACAGTCATTGTTCATTCCCCCGTGTCTGCAGCAGAGGAGACACTGCAGGCTCTCTCATGAAAGACAGTGTGTCCTTACTATCTGCAAGGATATGACCTTGGCTAATCTCTGTATATCTAAAACAAATGTTCTGCAGAGCTGGAGCATGCATGCATTTTTTACAGGAAAGTCCATATACTGTATAAAACAGTGACAAAGAGTTGACTTGAGGGCACACATGCTGGTTTTAACAAAATATAATGCAGGAAAGGAGTTTAGATGCAGGGACATAAAGGGGTAATAAAGCTCACATCCTCATCCGGATGGAGCAGACTGCAGTGGTAATGCAACTCACAACTTGCACCGCATAGGTCAGACAGGGTGGGGAAGCGAGGGCGTGCGTATGTGTGTGTGGGAAAGTGTGACTCACACCAGCTACACTCAAGGGTCTCCTTGAATACCCTGTTCCATCTGACCAGCAGGCAAATGCTGGCAAACAGAGGTTTACAGACTGTTAGACAGCCCCGGGGTCTGCAACACTGAGTCACCGCTGTTAGAGACCCATTCGACACTGAGTGTGTATATGAATGTTTTGTGTGTTGCTCATCCAAAGCCCCTCTGGTTCTTTTCAACACTCTTTCCTGTCTGGTTTTTTGGACACTGATCAGTGAGAGGTACTGGATCATGGATGCATGCTCATTTTCCTGCCTGCTGTGTGTATCATCTATCCCTCTGTGTTTGTGTCCATGTTACGTCATGCAAAGGTCAACACTGTGCTGAGTCAAAGAGCTGTGGTGAGCTGTACATCAGCAACCTGTCATCGTGTACCTAGCTGACCATTTGCTGTCACCATTCATTGTTTACAGTTTTACATAACAGAAATGCCATAAGAAATTTCAGAAATGTCACTCTAAAATTGGACTATTGCGTTTCACTAAACCTAATCAGCAGGCTGGGAGGTAACATGGTGCATTTTCTAGTCTAACAACACTGAACGTCTGACTGTTCACTCAACCCGTTAAATCAAGTTGTTTAGAAGCTCTGTTAGATTGATACCACACTTCCCAGCATGCTTTGCATTTGGGTTAAAATTCTCGGGAAAGTCTTCTTTTTACTAATTTGAGGAAAGTTATGATGGAGGTTTGTTATGTGTCTTTTTTATAAATGTGTCTCAGATGAGTCACTTGGTCGTCTCTCTGATGCAAACCATGATAAAGTGTCCACTTCAACCGCTCTGAGCCAGACTGAGCCTTAAACATTTCTTGGTAATATAACTAAATGTTCAGTGTTGTTAGCACAACTGAGTTTAACTTTAAACTTTCATGTTATTTAAACAGAAAAATCAGCCGATTAATCATTTGAAAGAAGGAGTTGTTTTAATTTTACATAGAAAAATTAAACAAACGGTAAAATTTATAAAAATGAGTTGACACAACTGGCTGGCCCTAAAGTTGCGTGAACTCAAAAATAAATTGCAACTGGTTGCCTTATGTCTTTGAGGGTTTTTTAAAAACTTTTTTACAGTGTAAGGAAGGAAGTGAATAAGAATATTTCCCAAAATGTCAATGCAATTTCTAACTCTGCATTTGTNGTTAATTATATTTTCATGATCTTAATTTTTGGGCTCTACACTGGATGATTTCTTCATTAGCTCACATAACAAATTGTAAGTCGTCACCAACTGTGTTTCCCTGGTCTGAGAAAGGTTAGCTAAGCAAGCTGCTACTACAAACAAGCAAGTAGCATCTGTTCCTGTACATAATGTCCTAAACTCCATAATATGAGAAGCTTTCATCTGATTCAAATAATACATCTGTGGGCTGAATGCAGCGCTGCACCTCTCTGAAGCAAAGTCTCTCTATCTGACTAGATGATGATGACTCATTCTCTTATCTGGATAGACTGCACAGTCAGCAGCTCCTATTAGCATGCTGCCCGGGAAACACAAAAGTGTGCCCCAGCATTTGTGGTGCTCTCTGTGCTATAAATACCCACAGCTGTGCAGGAACAAGATGATGGTAAATAACAGATAGTGTGTGAACAGTTTAGATGAAATGAGATCATTAAATTAAAATGCTTTGGAGCCTCCTGTAATAATACTAAAATGTGTTGGTGACCATGTTTGTTTGTTAGCTGTCGCCAGGTTTGGTCCCTGTAGTCTGTTGCACTTCTAAAGGAAAAAGAACAAGACACATGGGACTTAAGTTTCACATTAAACACACAGGTGAGTAAGTTACAGGTAAAAGCTGCATCTACTTTATTTGATTTTGTGATGTGCTGCTGCTTCTACTCAACAAAAGTGTTTTAGAAAACACACTGAACCACATACATAACAGATATCTTTCTCTCTTGTGGTAAGAAATAATAATCAGCCAATGCAAAATGGAAAATGTACAATCTAGTGAGGTGTGTTCCTTCTAGATTCATGCTGTTGCTTTCACGATAAAACAAACATATTATAAGTCCCCCCTTTGAAGCAGCACAGGTGCTACTAATAACATTAGCGATGGCTCTGTTCTATTCAAGTGTCCCAGCAAATCATGACAGTGTGACATGTGAGTCAGCATTAACAACCAGGACCCTGAAACTGAAGCAGCTAAATGGAACTCAGCCATCGTTCATTTTATTATTTACATCTGTGCTTTTCCTACTGTGACATGTCAAAACGTCCTCTGTGAAAAAGGCCTATTGTGTCCACTACTCACACGCTTTGCAGAGTTTGTGGTAGTGACTGCAGATCAAGGGTCTTTTATTAACACTGATGAGAGCAACGCAAAAGGTGCTTAATATGAGATCGGTTATATCAGATTTAGGTTTTACTGAGAACAACGATGGGAGCCCAAAATGTGCAACCTGTTTTAAATTTCCAGTTAACAAACGAATGTCAGCCAAGCAAACGTGACATTATAACCACCGACAATCATGAGGTAAGTGGAAAGATTTTGCCCCTGTAAATAGTCTCTGGCCTTGATTTTTTTTAGGTATTGCAGTATTTCTTCTGTTTACCATACATGCATCAGTGTAGCAGCTAACAGCCCTCCACCATCCACAAATGAGGCAGAAAAGGCAGAGACTCAAAAACATACAGTTTAAATACTTTATGTCGTTGAGCCAGAATGGCTCATTACTGCCCCCTGAGGCTGGAGGGCACACTGCTACTATGGTTAGCAAGAACCACAGTGCGGTGGGTGTTTATCCCCCATCGGCCAACTAATGAGCCCACACGCAAAAGCAAAGCTGAACAAGCTACACAGAGGTGAGATTTATGCTTTATCAGAATGGTTTTCAAACAGTATGTTTTGGTTTTATAAGTGAAAAGGCCTCAAGGATAAAGACTACAGTAACTGGCTGGTTTGGCAGTTGTAGCTCTGGTTCACCTCTGATGAAGAGCAGTGCACAGCTGCTTCCTGTAGCTTTTCACTGCTGTCTTCCACGCAGTGAATAAGACAGACCCAAACATGTCTAGCCTGCCTGGCAGCAACAGTACAGTGTCAAAGCCTGTGTCTTTATAGTACTGTCCCCTGCCAGGACGACATTAACAGAGCTGCCAGGTAGAGCCGACTGGTAGCGTTTGAGCTCCAGTTACCCGCTCACTCACGACATCTCAGTGACTTTCACTGTGCCAGTGTGTTTGCAGAAAGTTTCAAGCCTTCACTTGTCAAAGATAATTAAATAAAATCACTGCTAAGCAGAACAAGAGAGACACAGACAGCACTGCTGTGGATATTAGCTAGTTAGTAGAGTTAATATGGGGGTTTCCTCGACCTTTCCATCCACACAAAAGTAGCCACTGTTCAGCTGCTGTATGCAATGCATGTAAGCATTTTGTGTTTGCACATTTGTCAAGCATAAACACTGGTCAGTAAGCATGATAAAGAACTCATGCTAAAGCACACTCCCTCCCCACGCAGGGCCACTCTGACGGTTTGGTTTTGAACGTTCCTGTGCAATGCATGCTGGTATATGTAGACACAGCGGTCAAGGCTGTCTGAATATGTGGTATATGAATTACTTTGCCAATTTTTAAAGCCACCAAAATGGCTACACTTCTAATGGAAAACAAACCCCAAGAGCAACTGGACAACAAAACAATTAGCTGCTAGACTTCCCTTCAGGCCTCTATTGCTCCGTGGTTATGCAGGTAGTCCAAGAATGGAAGTGCATTAGCGTGGAGCAGGGTATCGCTGGGGAAGAGTCAAGCATATACTCACACATTCACCAGATCTCTCCGCAGTAAACGCAGGCTGAACATAACGTTCAGTAAAGAGCACAAACGGTGACTTTTGGTTTTCACAGTGTACCCAGATCAGGCCAATCCTGCAGAGTCACCCTGCTGCTGCAGAGGATGCAGACTGGCTTAGCTAAGATCCAGCAGGGCACAGCAATAAAGCTACAGTACAGCTCTTACTGGACCATCAATCAACACAACACTTAACACAGAGGGTGAAAGGGAAAAAGACGAGAATCTGATACAGCAGATTTTTACTAAAAGTTGAACTTGCACTTCAATTATTAACCAGGGTTTTGGTCTAGATTTACTTGTTTATTTGTTTGATATTAAGGCAAGAGAAATGTGTCATTCATAGTCTTCTTACACCAGGGTCTCACTGGATTTCGACAAGATTTAGCCCTCATTTGGCAGCAAGTTCTGGGTAAAGAGCACATGGCGTTAGTTTAACTTCTGATGGACTATCTGCGTTTAATCAGGTCAAACGCTCAAAATATCTTTCACCATGGGTTTGTCATTAGTGAGCCAAGCAGCAGCGATTAAAAGCATAGCAGAGCGCTGCAGCCTAAGTGATCATGCTAATAGTCTGTGTGAACTATTTTTCTCAGACGCAAGACAAGCAAAGAGAACGGGAAATCAATATTCACAATCACGGTAATACCATGTGGGAGGAGACTGAAGACTACACACATTAATCTCTTTCATTCTCTCTGCCTCCATCAGGCTCCATTCAGGGTGAACATGCACTGATTGACAAAGACCAAGTAAATATTTTTTATCCTTTTCTTTATGTTAAAAATAGTACCATATCCTCTTACAATATGGTGAACATGTTAGGAAACAGTTTCCTATTTACACATCAAGCAGACACAGAGCAACATTAGCATTTAAAGTCATTTTTCTGGCCGTTGGACGAATAGATTCACTCTCTTTTAGCTCTGTTTTGGTCCCCACCACCTCCTGAGCAAATATGTCTCTTAAGCTGCTAAATGCTCCACTGTGTTCACCAGCTAGGTTGCTAACTCTGACTGTCTGTGTAAGTTGATGAAAATGGTAAGACTGAACCAAAACAATAAAGTTGAGGACTGTAAAACGAAAACAATGAGCTCTAAGATGGTAAAAAAGCTCTGTAGAGCTGAGGGGAACTACAAAGTCAAGTGATAATGGGTTTATGATTACAAGTGACCCCTTTCACATTACACCGTTAATATCAAAATATTGATTACTGCAGCTTTAAAAGGTCATAAATAAAACACAACAGAGATTTGGGGCTTAAATGTGAGAAATTCTTAAAGCAGCTGGAAGCAATATTTCTACATCAACAATGGATCACATGACGATCTGTATGTGAAAAGAGCCGCTCGTAGTGACAAACGCACAGAGAATCGTTACCCGACTCTGCAGTTCCACTCAGCTCTACGGACCTTTACACCAACTGTCAGCAAGTCTTTAGCAACATAGCTAAAAGATGAATTTTGGACTTGCATCCATCAGGTGTCCAGAAACACGGCTCAAAATGAATGCTAATGTTGCTACATATCTGCTGGGTGCCAGCTGTTTGCTAACAAGTTCCCATATCAGCATAAAAGGTGATACTGTGTCAGTGTTGTGTTTCCAGCTTGTTTCCATTGCCCCCGAAGAGGCGTCTACATGTAATATCAGTGCATCCCAAAAGACAACGTACAAGTGAATTGTCACAGGAAATATGAAAAAAAAAACTGCCGCAGCACAAATTGTTTTTCTGATTTTTCTCTGATTTTTTTGAACTGTAAAATACTGAATAGTTTAACCTGCTCAGGCCTCAACAAACTCCTCAAATTAAAAAGTCTGAGTACAGACCGTCACTCTTTGAATGACCTGCTCACAACTCACGGACATATACAGCCTATGACAAGTGGACACAAGTAGACACTGCCCCTCTTTAAAGAGTAACGTGCCAAAACGTTTGAGAACCACTGTCCTACACCATGAAGGATAACTGAACTATCTCATTACTGATATTTTCAGATGTCTGGTGTACCCATACACACTTGTCCTTTTCCCCTCACAGCTACTCAGCTATTAGTAACACCATATCCATTTAACGTATAGTGCAAACAACTGAGACTGACATGTTCTGCCGCTCATACAGGCTAAAACCACTTAGGTGGAAATGCTGTTCCATCCCCTGCAGCAAGAGCAGCCATTCAAGTTAAATGGTGTGATTAGCACTACTACAGTCCAGAGGAGATGGATAGCTACATGCTCTGCAAAGAGGAATGAAAAACAATCATGAGACCAGAGATTTTGCACAAATAAAGAACTGAAATGAACTGTTGCTTATAGTCCTGTGAGCCCACTGCTGCGGTGGTACACTGAAGGATCAATAATTCTGTGTGTGGTCGTAATTGTCACAGGAGAGAAATGGCAGAATTAGAGATTTTCCCACCACGGACGCATCTGAGCAAACACCATGCTGTGAAAATGACTGCCAAGTCACCATGGCGACGGACAGTCCACCACTTGTGTGGAACGTGAGCAGAAGGAGAGCTGCCATTGGCTGAGGATGCTGAGGAACAGGATGGAGGAGCCTGCTGCTGACAAGATGGCCATGCTGCATAGAGTAAAAGTGACCTGAACCAAAGGACAGTAAACAACACAGAGCTTTGCCTCTGTAGTCAAGGCTCATACATACATAAAGGTTCATATGCATGGAAAGATTACTAAACAGGACTCGAGGAACAGGCCCAGGGGCCAAAGGGGTCAAAATGACAACAAAAAGACTCAAAACAACCACAAAGAGGTACAAAGCAACTACAAAGAGACAGAAAGACTACAAAGAAACACAAAACGACTACAGAGAGACAAAAACACTACAAAGATACTCAAAACAATGTCAAAGATGCAAAATGACCACAAAGCGCCTCTTCCAGCCTGGGTGTCTTGCTCCTGTGTTGAAATTAAGTGGGGGGCCTTTAACATGTCTGTGCTCAGGGGCCCATTGTCTCACGCCTGCTTGTATGTGGTGCACTTTGCTGTATCCAAATGCTTAATTCTGACAATAGCTACAGATCTGTGGGTACAGGAGAAGTAGATTAAAAGACCATTACTCAGTATCAGTCGTCAAAATAAATCATCAATAAATCAAACCAAGGTTATCCAGGGAGATCTGACAAACTCTGGCTTTATCCATTCATTTCTGACAGCACTGTGTTGTTACATTAAGAAATATGCCTCTAGGTTTATATATTAAAGATGTGGAAGAAAAATGGCAGTAAATTCAATGAACACTGAGCTAACCCCATACAGCCTTGTGGGAATTGGGTAAAGCTCTGATATCATTAGAGTAATTCAATGCTACATTTGAAAGCCATACACAAAAGAGCTGTGTCTCTGTTATCTTTCAGGTGGGACGCGCGTTCCTGAAAAACAGAAATGCTGCAAGGTCAAACTGCAGCGCCAGGCAACCTGTCACGACTTTGCTGCCTACAAACATGGATGTCACTTACTTTGGGTCTAAGACACAGTGTGCTGTTTTCTCCATGCAGAGCCAGGGAAGCAGTCGGGGACGTTTCTTTTCTATCAGTACGATAAATATGCAGCCTGTTATGACGCTCACACCGGTGGACAACATGCATCTGACGCCCAAAGGCCCTGGGGAGTTACACGCTCAAACATGGGCGCACAGGATGACAAGACGCGCAAACATCTGCTGGAGCGCACTGCGCAGCATCCCTCCATCAGCTGCACCAAAATAAACAGACACAGCAGGAAATAGCCCGAACCCTCCGGAATACGCACGGCTTTTCCTGCACGGTTACTCCATTCATGTATTATTTCTAGTCCTTGATGCACATCACACTCTCTCCACTCCACAGGCGCATCCTCTGCAAAATGACAGCTCTGCCGCGGCCAATGGCACTGATGATTTCAATGATAAGCCCAGGCCTCACTTACCTGTGCCCCCTTTACCGAGGCGCTGTTAGTCCTTCGCCTCGGCTTTCATTGTTTCCCTGCGGTTCTTCGCCAAGAGCTCCGCTGGATGGAGCGGTGATCTTGGCTCACACACCCGGGGAGGAGGGAAGGAAAGGAGAGGGGGGGCTGGGCCAGGGGGATGCAGGAGGTGCGCTGGATGGCTGCCGCGTGAGGATGGGCACAAGGGTATATGGATGGAAGCATCTGCGTCACGTTACGTCGGATTTTGTTTTAAAGGGAACACCACTCGTTTTGTTGAAGAGGGCTCCTTTATTTACAGGATTACTGTGTAGCTCAGTGCAAGGTACAGGGCTCTGCCTCTGTAATGCTAGTTTTCCCCTCACAGAGAAAACTGAGCGACAGAGGCAGAAGTGGCTGCTGTCATTGGAGGGATGAAGAGGTGGGTCAGGATTAAACTGCAACACTTTATGAAGATGGACTTTAACTTTGAAGTAACTAAATTATCACTGCAAACACAGTAAAACTGTATAATACACATGCTTAACTAATGCAGGACTTAAAGCCTGAATCAATGCAGGATGTAAGATGAATTCTTGTTGCTCATCACTAACAGTCACTATGACTTTATGTGACTTCATACATTCATTTCTGTGCCACCAAATTAACTGGATCCGTTTACATAGAAAAGGAAATTTTAGTCTCAAAGCAGAACAGCACCTGTTCTCACAGAATTGCGAAGCTGTTTTTGTCGCTACACCCTCCAATAATGGTCTGTGTGAGTACTTTTTATGATATTTTATGATGTTTTTGAAAGAAGTGGAGTGTAGCACTGGGGAGAATGGCGCAGTAAAACTAAAAAGCAGGTGCCACTTGACGAATCAGGGGAGAATGGCCAGGCACTGAGATGAGTTTACAATGAGATGAGGTGCATGAGAAAGACCAAGTGGGTATTAACATGGTGTTCATCTGATCGCGACTTGTCAACATTACCAGAGATTGTTTCTGTTGATTGTTGGGTCATGCAGCAACAACAGGTTCTACTTTCAGAGAGGCTGATCAAAGGCAACCTCAGACAGGACATCGCATCTCTATTGTTCACTTCCAACTTTGATCACTGCTCCTCTTTCTGTTTTTGGCATCATGATTTCCATGAGTGACGTACAGTATTTGGCAGTTTAGCAAGTTTTTATAAGTTTGTCTTTATTAGATGTAGTATAGTGTACTATGGAGCAGTGATGGAAGAAGTACTGAGACTCCTTACTTAAATAAAATTTTAGAATTGCACAGTGTTAAGTCAATGGTACAAGTAAAAGTCCTGCATTCAAAAAATGACTTAAGTTAAAGTATTATCAGCTAATGTACTTGTGTCAAAAGTAAAAGTACTGCAAAATGACCCCTCTAGAGTGCCGTATTAGTATATAATTATTTTTTTATTATTCCTCTTTCTTGATGCGCGTGTGGCATGTGTTGTCATGATTCATGACTATTTGGCAGTTTTTGGCCAGTGAATCGGTGCCTCTGGTACAGATGATTTCGCCTCTTTAGACTATGTTAGATATTTGAAAACCAGTGGTGAAAACTAAGCCATGTGAGCAGCTCTGTGAGGCTTAACAATAAATGGCTGTATTTATATAGCACTTTTATCCAAGATGCTTTACAATTCACCCATTCACAGTTGATCATAGTATTTTAATTGAACATCTTAAAAATTGGGCGGTCATTTCAGGTTTGGTTTTAGATTGGTTTTATTCTTACCTTTTGGGGAAGTCATTCTGTGTGGAAATTGGGATTTATCATTCAGCTCCAGTCCCGCTAAAATATGGAGTTCCATTCTTGGGCCCTTACCAGTTTCTTTATTTATGATACCACTTGGTCATATTATTAAAAAACACAATGTCAATTACCATTTCTACGCAGATGACACGAAGTTATATCTCTCGTTTAACTGATTGGTGTCATTAGTGTCAAACAGCCTCCACATGTGCATTGCAGATATCAATAACTGGATGTCATCAAATTTTCTGCACTTAAACTCAGAAAAAATCGAGACTGTTATAGGTCCAGACTCATCACAGAATTACATTTCCGCATATCTTGGTCCCCTTTCATCTAACATAACTAACTCTTGCAGAAACTTTGGTTATGTCTTTGATAACCACTTCAATTTCAACCAACATATCAATTCCGTTGTCAAATCATGTTTTTCCCAACTAAGGAAATTTTCAAAATCAGGGCATTTTTATCTGCCAAGAACTTAGAAACAGTAATTCATGCATTCATTTCATCCCGGTTAGATTACTGTAATGCACTCTTCTCTTGCTATAACACAACAAAACCTCAATAAATGTCAGCTGTTTCAAAATGCAGCAGCCAGACTCATGACCAGGTCCAACAGGAGTGAACACGTCTCACTGGTTTTAAAATCACTTCATCGGCTCCCAGTCCGTCTTAGAATAGCATGGAGTTTGAGATTTTAATGATTGCTTTTAAAGCTCGAAGAGGGTTAGCTCCAGAATATATAGCTGACCTCCTGACCTCCTACGAGCCTAAATGCAACCTGAGATCCTATCATTTATATATTATTCAAACCATTGGGAGCAATTTGGGGTTCAGTGTCTTTCCCAGGCACACTTCAACATGTGGACAGGAGGAGCCAGGGAATCGGACTGCCAATCTTGTGATCAGTGGACGGCTCGCTCTACCTCCTGAGCCACTGTCGCTTAATGATAATAACTCATATAATTTGTGTAAAGATGGACCCCAAAGTGCTTTACCAAACAGAAATTAACAATAACAATAAGTAAGTAAACTTTTGAAAAAAATACAATAAAACCATCAGGAAAAAATGATATAAATAGCAAAACTAAAAATGAAATGCAAGAGCCAACAAGGCTGGATTACCCAAAATTAAAAACCACATTAAAAAGATAAGTCCTTCATTTCTTTTTAAAAATAACAAGATAGACCCTGGGGGAGGGTACCCGACAGTTTAGGGCCATAAAGAGAGCAGCCTCTTCAGATTTCTTGTGGGAAGAAATCTGTGCTGAAGGCACAGCAGTGCTTTGAGCTAAATGCTACGGTCAGTAGGCTATCATATTCACAATGACAACGCTGACATGCTGATGGTAAGCAGGCATAATGTTCAGCATGTTCAGCATCTTAGTTTAGGGTGTTAGCATGCTAACATTTACTAATTAGCACCAAACACCAGCAGATATTTGGTCGTTAACCAAAATTTTGGACAAATTTAGGAAAAGTTAAAGGATCACCAAAGTTATTACAATTCATCCTGAGGAGGACCATGGATGCCTTTACAACATTTCAATCGAATAGTTTTTGAGGGATTTCACAAAAAACACAAATGTGAACCTCAAGGTGGCGCTAGAGGAAAAGTCAGGGGATCATCAAAGTCATTAGGATTCATTGTCTGGGCGTCATGAATGTGTGTACAAAATGATGTGCCAATCACATTTATCCATCAATCATCCATGCTTTTATTTCTTCCCGCCTGGATTACTGTAACTCCTTATTTTCTTGTCTAAATGAGTCTGCAATTGCTCGACTTCAAGTCGTTCAGAATGCAGCAGCCAGGCTTTTGACAAAGACTAAACGAAGAGAGCACATTACCCCCATTCTGGCCCACTTACATTGGATTCCTGTACGATTCAGAATTCAGTTCAAGATCCTCCTGATTACATTCAAAGCCCTCCATGGCATGACACCCTCTTGCATCTCTGAACTTATAACCCAATACTCTGCACCAAGATTACTCAGATCTGCCGACCAATTGCTCTTAAATGTCCCACGGTCCAGGCTCAAAACAAAGGGGGAACGTGCTTTTACCGTTTTAGCTCCAACACTATGGAATTGCCTCCTATTCACTGTCAGGTCAGCTGAGTCTGTTCCACATTTTAAAAAACTTTTAAAAACTCACATGTATAGGCTGGCATTTTCATAAGTTCGCTGTTTCCTATTGGTTTTCATTTGTCTTTTAATTTTGTTT
>NTHP01000487.1:25314-68381 GCA_003416845.1 Oplegnathus fasciatus | reverse complement strand
TCCATTTGTTTTTGTACCTTACTGATAATCTTTATTTTGTTATTTGTTTATATTTGCACTCTTTCCTACTTTGTATTGCAGCTGCTGCGCATCAATTTCCCTCGAGATGAATAAAATAATATCTTATCTTATCTTATCATATCATATCTTAGCTGAAACAAACCTCCAACGATTACAGAATCCCATTTGAACAAGCAAAAACAAGTTTCTCATCTTTATCAGCTGGCACTACGGTTTTTGCGTACACTAGCCTCTTCTGTCCCTTGTGTGAGGGTCTTGTCCAAGGCTGAGAGGTAATAACAAAAAAAGACGAAACACAGTAAAGACACCTCTGTTTCTAAATAAAAATCAATAAAAGCTTCTCCCGTCCTTCTATCCCCACACACAGTTACACAAGCACTCTCAATCCCCAGATGCATAAGCACTTGCCCAAATGAATAAATGTCCTGTTTTCCCCCAAACCTACAACATGGTCACTCAAAATACACAAAAAAGTATAAAGAGATGTAAGAACCCTTAATGGCTGCAGCAGTAGCACAAAGTGCTGGAACATGTCAGTAATATTTGTGATGAGGCAGCGGCACATGATCGCTCTCAATTATTTGATCCAGTAGGTGTCACTAGTGAACACTGTGTTAAAGAAGGCTTTGAGTAATGAATGCTTTGGCGATTCAATTGGCTGCAAAGTCTCAGTGCTTCAGGAAAGCCTCGTTTTACCATCATTACAGGCAACATNNCTTGCTCTCCTGGAGTGTAGTTAGGCTGAAACAGCATTGCACCACTCCAAGACTCCACAATACAATACAACAGGCTAAAGCTGTGACCCAATTCCATCCACACACTAATTCTACACGGTATGTGTGTATGGATAAATTACACTGAACAAAAATTTAAACGCAACACTTTTGTTTTTGCTCCCATTTTTTACGAGTTGAAATAAAAAATCTAAGACTTTTTCTACGTACACAATAGATATTTCTCTCAAATTTTGTTCGCAAATTTGTTTAAATTCGTGTTAGTGGGCACTTCTCCTTTGCCAAGATAATCCATCCACCTGACAGGTGTGGCATATCAGGATGCTGATTAAACGGTATGATTAGTACACAGGTGTGCATTGGACTGGTCACAATAAAAGGCCACTCTACCGTGTGCAAAAGTGTTGCCTTTAAATGTTTGTTCAGTGTAAATAACTCAAACATTGGTGTGTCTCTGTCGCTGTTTTTGTTTGGTGAAAAGAGCAAATAAACCACACACCAGGGGTACGTTCAGTCTGAAAATGGTGTGCACCATTTTGCTACGGCTTCCAGGTTGAACGACATGTTTCCTTGAAAAGGTGTGAAACGGTGTGAAATGGGCTTTGAGGTAAGCTTTCTCTCGTTTGGTGGGTGTGTCAGAGGTGTTACCCAATCAGCAGCGACGTGTATATAAACCTCGCCGTAAAGGCAGTGCGCACAATGGATCCAACTAAAGTCAAATGCGTCCACTTCAGCTTGGTGTATGCAACAATTGAAGACATGTTTGTCGTAAGTATTTTATAGTAACGTTTTTTAAAAGAATAGCTAATAAATTATTTAATTTTAACTCTTATGTGTTGATTTCCATAAACACTCTTTATCTCTGTTTTTGACAGCATCATAATGTAACTGTTTATAATTAGCTTCATTGGTAAAATGTGTGCTCCCCTTTTTGTCTCAGCAATCCCTCTGGAACAGGCTAGTGCATTGAATCCTCAAGCTCCACTAGGCCTACACGTTCCTGCTGCACCACTGAATTTGTCTCTTGCTGGACCATCACCTGCCTCTGCTCCAAAGTGGGCACCCGTCTCAAACCCCAAACAAATGCATAAAGGTACATTTTAAGTTGATTCCTCTTTTCTAACACAATTTTAGCGTTGAAAAACTTTCTGTGACTAATCTATTTAAATGTGTGATGTAGATACAAAGCCATGGATGCACAAAGCAACTTGCTTCTAATTTGTAATTATTGTAATTAATGGCTGAAGACATTTAATCTCCAGTATTAAATAAAGTAGAAGTGTGGAAAAAGGGAGCTGCAGAAATGCTGGCTGAAGGATACGACTTTGGAGCAGAAGCATGTGACAATAAGTTCAGACAATTAAAACACAGGTTCGGTTTGGTACTGGCATTTGCATTTTTTTGGGAGTAGGGCAACTTGAAGACATTTGCCATATCTGGGTTTCTATTATTAGATACAAAACAATAGTGGATAAGAAGAAGAAGACTGGGAGTGGTGCCAGCAGCTGGGCCTTCTTCTCCTCAATGGCGGACCTCCTGGCTGATGATCCAGCTGGTCCAGACTGTGCCATCATTTGCTGGTGATAATCTTTTCCATTAAATTTTAATTGTGCAAATTTTTTAGTGCCACATCAACATGAGTTAGCACAACAGATGAGTTGAGCGCAGTTTGTTAATCAAAAAGAAAATGTTATCTTCACGCATTTCTAACATCTTGTACATTGGATCTTAATTGTTTTTAATCACTCTTGTCTAGTCCACACGTACATGGGAATTTTTTAAAAAGTAGCTCAGCGTTTCCCATACATAGGCTCTACTTGGGCAGCCCGCCCAGGTAGATAAATCCAAATTCCAGTTTGTTTTTTTAATCAAGACACGCAATTGTCATTTAATAATACACACTGACTAATGCACACAGACTAGCTGACCTTCAATCCTGGTTACTCGAGCGATCCGATCGCCAGGTTATGAGGAACATTTTATTTGAAATATTTTTAAGCATTAAAAAAAAATCTATTTAATAGCGATGTCTCTATTCAAACAACAGCTCCCTTTTAAAAGTATGTGTGTCTGTGCTTGGTGCGACAATATCACAGCATCATGTTCCGTTAACATTATCTTATCTTTAATATCACAATCCAAATCATATCCATAACGTTAACTACTCTTATGGAGCCCAGAGCAAAGTTTTGATGAGCAGGTATATGGAGAACGGAGATGAAGATTTTCAGAAACTCACTTATAGTGTAGATGTGTAAAACAGAGCGTTTGAGAAACCATGACATCATCACCTCACATTTGCGCATGCCCTGTGTTGCTTTGTGTGATGAACATGCACCTGAAACAACAACAACAACAAGAACAATGGCGGGCTACCGGTTCATTTACGTTTGGTTAGCACTGCTAGGTCTAATTACAAGTGGTCAAGTAACTATAAATAANNACTCTTTAAGTTACTACCACAGTAACTTAGGAAAGGAAAATAAGGAAGGAAAATAAGCTCACTACACCTGCTCAGAATATTCTTCTCCGGTATTTGATGTATCGTTGACGTAGACTTTATTGCCACCTACTGGCCTGGCATGCTTTGAGCGTTTGTAATTGTTTTTACATCCTTGTGTGGACGGAGATATTTTGTAAAACAAAGGTCGTGTGGACAGAATTTTNTAAATGAGGGGTAAAATATCCATTTTTAAACCTGTGTACGCATGGACGAGGCCTCAGTGATAAGTTATAAGTCATTACCAACCATGTTGGATACAAAGTAGCTCCAATGTTGCCATCTAACTTTACTGGGTAACTTACTTACTAACTGGGTAGTGTTGATAACAGCTTTATTTAAAAGGATGGCTATTGTGTGGCTCAGGTAACTAGAAGCTTGGTTAATGTTTGAAGTAGCTTTGTTTGCACATGACTCATTTACCGTAGATACAGACATGAGTGAGTCCATGTGAAAACGGCAACGTATTTGTCAGAGGAAAGTGATGTTTGCTGCTTTGATCACTACCATTTTGAGATCACCAGGTTTAATATCTTTTTCTTTCCACTCGGGATCTTCATCAGACCCAGTTGGCCCAGGACCATCAACTTCACAACCTAGGCTATCAGCAGAACGTGGCAAAAAGAAAGTCCACATCTGAAGCACCCCAGCATGTCACTGAGCAGAGGACGCAGATGGAATGGAAGTGGACTGTGTATGTGCTTGTGCACGTTGTCACGCGCATATGTATGAGTGAAGGTGTGTGTAGGCCACATTTGCAAATGTGGGGTATCAACTTTTAACCAAAAAAATATCGTGTTTAATTTTGACTTGAGTCTTAATAAATGTGTTTTTATGAATTATGTTGGTTTCGCCATAAAGCTGAGACCTTCCTCTTTACAGACACACAGAAAACTCAATGTGTTTCTGCATCAGAGTGACTCAAAATGATGGAGGTCAAAAATAGTGCATATAGCTGCTGTGGAGCATGCCCCCGGACACCCCTAGGTTTGGGCTAACCCCCAAATGTTTACAACGTCTGGCTCCGACGCCGATCCACAGCTTCACAATCCTCCATTTGGTGCCCTTCCTCCCTCAAGAGGAAATGTGTAGAACACGTGCAGCTGTGATTACCACCAGGACTTTTTTGAGGTCTTCCATGGGCAGATACTTCAATCGTCTCCATTTCTCCTTTAGAGGCCGAAATGCCCTTTCAATCACAACTCTGGTTGAGCTGTGGAGCTCTAGGCAGAGGCGGGTCTATAGATGATATCACCATAATCCAGGGCAAATCCCCTGAAGCTCTCTTGGTTTGCCAGCAACCAAATGCACAGCAATTTATTCGGGGTGTCCAAGAATAAGTTTATCAAGAAAGGTCCAATTTTCTCCCAGAGAGCCTGTGAAAATAATGTGCAGCAATGAAGAAACGTTATCATTGATCTATTTACAGGTGTCACAGCCTGGCTCAAAGACTGCGACAAAGTAGGGAGACAACACGAGTTGGCAACTTAGAAAAGTAATTTATTTTTAACAAAAACAAAAGCCAACCAATGCAATGTAAGAATCAGTGCATCAGTAATGTACAGCATGTGTGACAGAGGCTGCAGAGTGAGGGAGGTATTTATAGGGCAGAGCACACTGGGACCAGGTGTAGCTGATGCGGCTGATGACCCTCCATCCAGGACAAAGCCCCTGCAAAACCAAACCAAAAAGACAGAGGGACACCTAGTGCCCAGGTGGAGGGGTTGTCACACTAATTAAAGTAAAATATCTCCTGTTTATCCACTCTCAGTGCCAATTGCTTATAATAGATGAATGGGTGACAAAGCTGAGCCTGTAACTGATCCTCTTCTTACCTCTCCTCATCATCATAGTATGACTTTATTGTATCTAACGTCTTCCTTCTTCATTTACTGTAATACCGGTAGGTTAAATCCTGCTTTGGTGTTCAGATGCAGCTGTTTAACTACAATAGAGCTGCCCAAGGAGCCATGTGCTGATTTTTAGGAAAATGTATTGAAGTCAAGTCAAATCCATTTTATTTGTATAGCCCAATATCACATATCACAAATTTGCCTGAAGGAGCTTTACAGTCTGTACAGCAACAGCCTCTGTCTAAGCCACAGAACAACAAACAACCCAAGATGCAGAAATACAGCTTCTTTTTATCAACAATCTTTCGCAGTGTGCAGCTGCTATCTACAAGGGAGTAGTTGACTTTCAACCATAAATTATTAATTTATACAACAACATATACCCCAGGGGGTATTTCTGCAGTTATCAGGGTTACGTGGAAAGATTGTAGCTCAACTAATTTGGACAAAATTGAAATCATCCATATATATTTGTGTTTAAAACGAAGGGAAACACATACATAGAATTAGAAATTAGTGTGAGGCTGATATTTATTGTCACAATAAACAAACTACCAGCTACAACAGACCGACTGCACAGGACACACATGTCTCCTACCAACCTGAGTCAGCTGTAACACCTGAACGCCATCTGCTGCAGTTGAAAGTGCTTGAAAAGTAGTTAGCAAGCAGAGCGCAGAGAAGGGGGAAAAGATCACTGATCGCCAGTCTGCTTAAAACAGTGACACTTCCAAATCACTGTGTTGTATGAAAAAATACAATACAACAACAACTTTCCTATAAGGACAGGACTAGGATGGCTCTCAATAAAAAACTGAGGGAAAATGCACACCTGCTGTAGTGAGGTACCGGCTCACAGAGAGACATCAAAAGAAGAGAATGGAAAGCCGCACACTCATTTATTTCACTCATTTATTCCAGCTTGTAAAGACTGACGATTCAGAAGACAGCCCTCTTCAGGGGAAGAACATATTTTATAAGTTTATATTTCTTGTATGTAAAATCTTCACCTGTGATGTAACTACAGCTGTGAGATTAATGCGGTGGAGTAAAAAGCACAATATTTCCCTCTGAGATGTAGTAGAAGCATAAAGTAGCATACCGAAATAAAATACCTAGCTGTATACATGTAGATGGGTGTATGGGTGTACATGTATATGTGAGTATATCATCCTCCGTACTCCACCATAAAATAGTGCGTGTGGCATGAAGGGACTACAGCTTGCATTTTGTTATACAACCCTGTGTTGTATAATGATAAAGAAATGAACCCTTGAACCTTGAACCCTTGAGTGTGTGTACACATGTATGCAAGTGTAACTGATGAGCAAGACTCCAGCTGTAGATCTGCACTGTGTTGTGGTGCGACCGATAAAGGGGTCAGGAGACAATTCTGGGTCTGTGGACCTTTGGCTGGCACTTTGGTTAAGATATTGACAAAGCACAGACAGCATTAGCTGTGTGTGGTATCACACACACAGGCCTCCTTTACAGCCAGTAAAAGCTTCTTTTTTCTACTCTGAAATTATACTTAAAAAAACGTAGTATCTATCACGATGAACATAACAGTAAATTATGGTCTGTGACATACTATAATGATTCAACCAGAAGAAATAATAAAAATGTGGCTCAGTCCCTCTGTTTAATATAGCTACTGTATGTTGCACCTTAAAACACACTTAACAACATACCCTGCTGTTAAAACATCTACAGTATGTACCTGGTTAAGAGTTGTCACAAGTACAAAAATCACCAGCTGTGTGTGTGTGTGGCATCGACAGAAAAATTCACAAAATCGAGACAAACAACCAGCAAATACAACAGACACTGAAGCTAGCAAGGAGATGAACGCTACAGAAAAACAGTAGCCTATTTTCTCACATATTAAACAGACTTAAAATTGAGCAGAGTCTCGTCGAACCTCAACGAAACTCTCACAAAATGAAAAAGACAGGTGCCATGGTCTTTAACCTGTAAATCCAGGTTCCCACCACATCTAGGCAGGCCCACCCACTCAATACTGTATGTCGAAGAGGGGAGAGTCCGTCACACAAAAAAGGTTGAAACCTCAGAAATCTTCTATAATTGTATGTCAGGTAGTAGACTGAGTATGGATTAGTTGAGAAGATATTAAATCAAAGGAGAATTCAGTTGGATAACAGGAAACAGCAATAATAACCTATACTTCCTCTGAGGGTCAGTGTTTCAGTCACATCACACGTCTTTATTGCAGCTTCCTCCCTCTTCTTGTTTCATCTTTGTAGGGTTTGACATGATGTTACATCAGTGTGTCAGTTGGTGGGCGTGTGCATTCAAGCTGGCGTGTCTAACAACTACACCCGAGGTTTCTTTTCATCCCTGCACATGTTTTAGTTGCATCCCTCTATATGATGGCAGGGTTCAATTTCATGGCTGATGTCTGTTGGTCTGAGGAACAACTGTGATCATACCTCTGTGTATGGGGGTTAAAGAGGCTATCAAAGACGTGATGGAAAAAGCAAAACCATTACAACAGATGGACACAGGCTCTCCCACACCCACAAGTGTCCATTAACTTCCTCAGTCAACTTCCTTAGGTAGTCCTAAGGGGTGTTCAGGAGCTACCTAAGGATATTGAGCTGTGGCAGCACTAAAGCAACAACAATGTCTTGTTTTACTTCTTTCAGCCATTTTTCTCTTTTTTTGTTCTCACTGGCTTTATTATTGCTGAAATTCCTTCAGAATACTACCCGGTTATTTCTTCTGTTAAATGACAGTATTTTGTGCTCAGAGGCATTCGTTTACAGAGATCAGATGTACCCTGACCTGCATAGGAACAATAAAACTTGTTTTTGAGCGAAAATTGGCAAAAGAGTCCAGAGATCAGTAGACACTCAAATGTCTTCACAACAAACACTTTTGGCATTTATTGAAGAAAACACATCTGAGCCCTTCATGTGGAAATGTGCTCATTTCTGTTTGATGGAGTCCAGCCTGAGCTACTGTATTTCTCATTGTTTGGATTACTAAATCAATTTAGGGGGAATATACAAAGCCCTCTTTCCTTTTACATCTATGTAATGTTCAAATTAGTTAGTAAAGACCCCTCACGACTTTAAAAAAGAATAAGTAAACCAGTGGACATCTTTGGTGAATGAAACAACAATGTTTCTGTATCACCAAAATGAAGTTTTTCATTCAATAAACTATTCATATGGGTCTCATAAAAAAATACTGCCATATGGCTCTTGTCGTTTTCACACATGATAAATTAAAAAATGTGTCTTCACCCTGTTGTCTGTCTGTTTTTAATCATTTGAATATGATTTGGAAGACACAGATAACATGCCGGACAGGTTTATATCGTAGAAGACTGAAGTCTGCGAGGGTTTGGTCAACATAATTCTTTTGTTGCACTGCAAATCCTCTACAGCAGGCAATTAAGTTCAAACGTGCCAGTTTTTTTCAGCATTGTTCAATGGAGGGATGATGTTTTATGGGCATGGTGCAAAGGCAGACCCATATGTTCTGTTTGTTTATCTTTTGTATTAATTTAAGAATTAAATTGATTTGTATATCTGAACCGATCCCAGGGCACATGTTGTTTTCCTATTAGTACGTGAAGGTTTACAGAGTTACAGCAGCTGGTGACTCATTTGGGAAAAAATGACTCATATACACGATTGTATGTTCTGTGTTTTACTACGAGACATGAGATGAAAGTACACTATAAACACACTATAAACAGTGACTTGCTTCATTTGTGGCTGATGAAAGAAGAGAGGTGCCAGCCATGCTAGTGGCTCTGTGCGGCTGTACTTAGAGATGGCATGACATGTTCATGTTCAGCAGGTATCATTTTTATCATGTTCACCATCTTAGTTTAGCATGTTAGCATGCTAACATTTACTAATTAGCAGTAAACACAGACTTTGACACACTTCACTCAAAACCACAAATGTGGGCCTCATGGTGGCACTAGGGGAAAAGTCAGGGGATCACCAAAGTCAGTCGAATACATCGTCAGGGAACCATAAACGTCTGTACAAAATTTTGTGCAAGTCCATGAGGAAGTTGTTGAAATATTTCACTGGATAAGTTAAAACTAGAGGTAAAGTCAAGGGGACACCAAAGTCAACAGGCGTCATGCCTTGGGGACCAAGAACATCTGCACAAAATGTCATGGCAATCCATCAAATATTTGATATTTCAGTTTGGATAGACTGATCTACTGACCAGTATTGCTATCCCAGGTGTAATGCTGCTAGCATGGCTAAAAATGCCATCAGCAGTGAGACACAAATCTGTTCTGGTCAAATAGGCTAAAGCCCTGAAATTAAAACCATGTTCAAATTTAAGAGGTGCTTGTTTCATTTACACAAAGCGGATTGAATCATTTATTTTTTGTTATTCATCTGTAGACATCTCTGTAGGGGACTGGGAGGAGAACTGCCTTCTGACCCAAACCCAAACTATTAATCCCAGATGCAAACGCTGTATAAATGGCTGCTCAGGACTTACATTAACTTACATTTTAATCTTAATATTCCTGATAATTGTATTAAATGTAATGAATAAATTGGTACCCTGTTTTATTGTATGTGGGAGTGTCAGAAGATGCTCTGGAAAGAGGTTCATGAACTGCTTTCCAAATGAACAGAAAGTGTTGTTCCCCTGGAAGCTAAAATATGTTTAATACATACAGTTTATACTCTGGAGATTTTCCAGGAAACATAAACTAATTAATTTCGTTAAGTCCGGTTAAAGTCGAGGATTTGAAGATCAGAGTGCCTTTTTTATACTTAATGAATGTTCATGAACGACTGCGTAGATGATCAGAAAAGGATTGGTGCAACCACTGTCACGTTAAGGGAGCTTGTAATTTGTTTGCTTTATTAAGTTTCTCTTTTTCCTGAGGACGTCGTGTTATTGGGGAGGGAGGGTTTCTGTAAATATTTGTTATGTTTATTCAAAATGAACAAAAAGCCAATAAACAGTTCGAACAGCCTGGTGCAGAATGAGACAGAAGCCACAGTTTGCATGCCTCTCTTCGCCTCCCTTCATGTGTAGTGTTGGATGTTACTACTGTAAGGTCATACTTGGGATTACATGAGATTTATATTTACATTGTTATCTACAGCAGACTTGTAGTTCTGACAATGAAAGTGAAAACTATTTTTTCTGGAAGGCTGCATTTGGCCCACAGGCAGGTTATTACAGGAGATTATTCTGGGGGTGTACCACAAATCAGCTGTTGGTGTCGCTTTGAGGTCAGGAGGATCTGTTTATTCTAAGGAATGTCAGACTGGTGGGATAAATTATTATTATGATAATTTATTATATATAAAACACATGGCTATATTTAAATTCTGATAAATAATATCTCATGTTATTTGCAGGCTGATATTTACAGATGCTTTTTATAAAAAATGTCATTTATGATACTTGATGGTCACCTTGCTGTCTCTAATTCAGTCCTGTATATAAACCAAGAGTGATCTGAAAATATATACATGTAGAAATTTTATAGTATTCAGCATCCATTCAAACAAATTAACAACCCTATTACAACATTATGGCAGCAATAATGAGAGCAATTACAACTTATCTGTTGGTTGCAGGTTTATAACAACAGAGGAGCTTTTGTGGGTTTAAGAGACGGCAACATCAAACCGTTATTTATTTGTGTCACTTTGAAACACTGCTTGTTTGTGCAGAAAGGGGCTGTGGGGAAATGCACGATGTCAGTTCTAAAATTCAAAGCTGACTAGTGTGCTGAACAGTCAGAAAACCCAAAGAAAAAGCCACTGAACCTTTAGTGTGATTGAGTCTGTATCTTCATACAAATACCCAGGATTCTTAATTGGTGATTCTCTCTCCTTTAAGCCTCACATCCAGCAACTTATGAAGAATTTGAAGCTGAGGCTGGGTTTTTATTTCAGGAATAAGTATTGCTTTTCTTTTGATGCAAAAAGGAGACTTGTTGCTGCTACTTTTATGTCTGTAATTGACTATGGAGATGTTATATATATGCATGTATCTTCTCAAAGCCTTCATGCATTAGATACTGTCTCCCGTGGAGCATTGAGGTTCATTACAAATCATAAGGCCCTCACTCACCATTTCTCCCTGTATGCTAGGATTGGTTGGCCTTAATTGTCCATCTGTGGACTTAATCACTGGCATGTCCTTATTTATAAGGCAATTCTTAACTTGCTTCCTTCATACCTATGCAAATTTATCCACCTCAAATGCTGGACGTTACCGTCTCCGTTTTGAGACATATTCACAGGACTTACTCTCACTATCTGTCCCCAACGTCTGTCTTGAAATGGGAAAAAGGGCTTTTAGGTATGCTGCTGCTCCTGCGACTTGGAATTTCTTGCAGAATGATTTGGTTCTGGGGGAGCTGGTCACTTTAGGTGTTTTCAAAAATAGATTGAAGGAGTGGGAGGAAGGCACATCAGGCTGTAGATGCTTTGACTGAACTACTTGCCCCTGTGTGATCCAGGACACAATGACCTGAGTCTTATTTTGTATACTCATGCTGTGATCCAGGGCTGGACTGGGACAAAACCCACAACTTTTCCGCACCCTTCTTCTCTCATTTTTGCTCATCCATCTTGACAATTGACAAAGACGGGAAAATGCCCGATATGCCAGATTACCAGTCCTGCGCTGCTGTGATCTGAAATCTTATTGTCAGTAACTGTTAGTTACGTTGTATGTCTGAAACTTTGTTTAATGTGCTGCTGCCTGTCTTGGCTAGGACACTCTTGTAAAAGAGATTTTTAATCTCAAAGAGGCTTTTTCCTGGTTAAATACATTTTAAATAAAAGATAAAAGACCATATTTTGTTTATTTTATTGCGTAAGACAATGCTCTGAAATTCAGCCCAGTCTCCAAAAAGCTCTGCCACCTTTTGGCTTTAAGACAGACAAAATTAACAATCTCAGTTGTGTAATCTGAGGTCAAGCCACTAACAGAAACCATCTCTCATCATGTTTGCAATGTCAACTTTCCATGTGACAGTCCCTACTGTCAACAGACTAAAATGGTTTGACTTTGTAATACAAACAAGTACCAAGAAAGAATGGGTGCAAGTTCACTGCACTGTGCAAGCATCCAGATGGCCAGTGAGATGCTGGTGTTTAGTTCCCATAAATATAGTTGGTATTGACTGACCCCTTTCTCTGCACATGCAATGTGTCCTCTTTAGTCAATGTTTGCCGAGAGAGAGAGAGGGCGAGAGAGAGAGGGTGTGTGTGTGTGAATGTGAGTGTGGTAGAGGTAATAAAAAATCCTTTATGTTGTCAGAACACATTAAATTTCTATTGAACAGGTGTGAAATGCTATGGCGCACAAGTTCAATCGCACAATTTTGTTTTTGCATGAAAGAAAAGATGAAAAATGGGTGACGATTTTTGAATCTTTGAGTATTTATGTCAAGAAATGTTATTGTTTTCTATTAAGAAAAGGATAACAATAAACATGTACATCACTCAGACGGAGAGCAAGTATAACAAGAATGATAAAGAGGATCTGTCTTTTTCCACAGCAGACATTTTAACTTTTAACTAATTTAAGAAAAAACACTGGTGCAACCAATGACATTAAGAATAATCTTGTTCTGTTGAGGCGAGCCAGTGTGGCAGCATGCACGATACTACGACAATGACAGAGTCATACCTACATGGAATAGAGCACATTATTAACATTAGTACCTGTGTTGGTGAGTCAAAAGGCTTACTGGCTCTGTCTGAAATCACTCCCTTGTCCACTCCTTCACTACTATCAACATAAAAAATAAACAGTTTACTCTATAGAGAGCAGTAAATTGACACATCAGACACTTATGAATCATCATTATTTTGCACCATCACTGACAGGTGCAGTGTTGCATAATGATAATCCACCATAAATGCATTATAAGAGCTGGATACTGGACTCCAAAATGGCAGCGACTTGAATCAAGTCACTTGAACGAAAATTGCTTGCTGAGTGCACAAGACTAAAAAATTTTCCTGCGTCAGTGTCCCTATGGGCCCAGCTCAGTCCCGCTGAGCCCACAGACTTTATTTTAGGATGGCCATAAAAATAGTTTTTATGGACTGACTCTATTCAAATGAATAACAGGGCTGTGCTTTACATAAGACATAAATGTGCAGCTGTCTATTGAACTTATAAATCTACACTAGTGGGAGGCCCGAGAATGGAGCCTTGGGGAACTCCACATGTCATTTCTGTATGCTCAGATGTGTAATCGAGTGGTCCCTGTCCTTCAAACGGGATTCAAATCAAGCACTGTGCAAGTCCAGTCCAGTTTGTCTGTCTAATAATATGTTGTGGTTGACCGTGTTGAATGCAGGACTGACATCAAATAATATCACATAACTTTTCCACTGGAGGAGGAGGGTGTTAAGTTGTTAAAAAACCAGCTTAGTGTAGAGTAGATGAGTGTTGACTATTAGCAGAAGATCTGATGCCATGCAGTGAAAAACTATTTTGAAAAAGCCTGTTAGCAGAATATCAAGGCAGCAGAAAGAGGATTTCAAATGTTTCATAATTTCCTCCAAGGTTATATGGTTGATAGGATCAAATTGTGTCATCCTAATTGAACTGGTTTTCAGTGGTTGCAAGGACAATACAGACCCCACACCTGATATGGAGGAAGTGTCTTTGTTACGACCGTAGTGTCGTGTGTTCTTGTTGTTGTGTTCTTGTTGTGTTGTGTTCTGCTCTCTGCTCTCTCTCTCTTGTGCTTCTCCGGGTACTGCTCTCCTCCCTCTCGTGCAGCGGGTGATTGAGCGCAGCTGTTCCCACTCGCTCTTCAGCACTGGTGTACAACGAGCAGGAGAGGAGATGCAGCCGGTGCCAGTGGGCCATTCGGCAGTGTTGTGTTTGCATGTGTGTTGCTAGTTCGAGCTGATCTGGTTGACTGTAAAAATAGTGTGGCAGTTTACCGTCTCTTCAGAGGAAGAGAGTGGTTAGTGTTGACTTCCCGAGTAGCAGTTCATTTTCATTTAAGTGGTTGTTTAGTTTCTTTTTGTGATATCTGGGTCAGCTTCTCTTGTTTTTAAGAAGTTTGTTTTGTGTTGCTGGTTTTGTTGTACCTTATTTTTGCCTTATTTTGCCAATAAATTCCTTATTTGCTCTTGTACTTCAGTTTCCCTTGTTTCTTTTTCCCCGGGTTAATTTTATTGTTACTCCCCTCATCCCCTGGATCCATCTGGGCAACATAATAGTCTTCTTTGTCTAATTCTCTGAATTTTGTCAGGAAAGAATTGGGCAAATGCACTGCATTACTTGCATGTGCATTATTGTTTTTGGCAATGATGTCAGAGAACAAGGACTGCCTTGCATTTCTCAGTTCTAAATTATAAATGCATAATTAAGTCTCTCTTTATAGATGTCATAATGCACCTGGAGATTTGTTTTTCGCCACCAGCGTTCGGCCTTTCGACACTCTCTTTTTTTTCCAGCGTGGCATTTCTCCATTTTGCTTTTTTCTTACCAGAGACTACCTTTACCTGAGCGGTAACAATGGCATCAATAACATTTGTAATTTTAGAACTGAAATTATCTACAAGATCACTGACTGAGACCCAAATGGGGGCAGGTGTGGAAGAGAACGTATAAGTGAATAATTCACTGGTGTTTTCATCTATCCATACATTTTCTTCATGATGGCAGCAGGCTAAGCAAGGTAGTCCAGACATCCCTCTCCACAGCAACGTGTTGTCGGTGATGTGTAAGAATACAGCTCCACATGAGGAATTCAACTTAAGAGCAACATAAGAAAAGCAAATTTGCCATAAGACATCTGCTTGCACTGGATAGAATTATTAAACAAAATGGCAACTCCACCTCCTCTCTTATACACTCCAGCTTCACTCATAAAACTGGAGTTGGGAGGGGTTGACTCAATAAGTGCTGCACTGTTGTCTTGGTCTAACTAAATTTCGGTTAAACAAAAATCAATCTTGTGCACAATCCAAGACACCAACACTGCTGGGAAGAAAAAACGGTCCATAAACTGACTATCAGTCCATGAAGCACATTATTGCAAAGTCCAGAGGCTCTGATGAAAAGACCCTGGTAACATTTTATTTTGCAGACTTTGGAACAACAAAAGTTAATCTGTCTGATTATCCCAGGAAGCTTTCCAGCTCAACAGAGATTCAAAAGGCTGTGATATAGCCAAGGGTCATAAAGTAATAAAATTAGTTCCAAAATTAATTTTGAAATGGAGGAGGCCTGTACAGGTGATGGGACACTCTCTGCATCCCTGCTTCTGGTAAAAAAAAAATGCTGCTGCAGGAAATCATGAGTAAATTGAGTGAGAATAAGTTGTAGACAAGGCAGCAACCTCCAGACAGACACTGTCTAAATATTATAAATACATGAATGGCTCACCACAGGATAATACATACCTCACATTACCCTACTGTATAAATATAATGCACAATGTAAATGAAGGTTTTTCAATGGAAAATATACTTTAAAAAACACCTCAAAACAGGAAGAAGAAAACACTTACTGCCTAATTTCAGCATAACCTTGGCTGGCTTTTCTTTGAATAAATGAAGTGTTGTACAAATCAAACAGAGTGATGAGTTACTCCAAAATGAAAACAAGGACAGCAACACAAATTCCTGTGATGCAACAGGAAAGTAGATTATAGAAATGCAATAGAAATTTTCAGAATAAAAAATAAAACCTTATGTGATTCTGTAACCATGCTAACCTTCAAAATGATTGTGATCAATGTGTGGCCTTCAGACTGCCTCTCTAACTTTTAGAAATTTTGATCCAAGGGTCTGAGGACTTTCTCAGTTTCCATGGCAACGCTGAAAAAAGTTTCATTTTCCTCAGTGTCCCTGAACACGCCTGAGTTGCTAATGAGAAGTGAAAGTAGAGCTTAATGGTGAACAGGTGCGTGCATTATCTGCCTATGCATACTCTGTGTGTGTGGACTTAAACAGAGGGGTCATGTAATCATAAAGGCCTCATTCAGGAGAACAGGTTATGTTCTTAGTCCCAGCAAAGTGATAATCACTCTCTGTCTTTTCTCTCAATGCTCAACTCTTTTCTGCAGCTTCTCAATTGCTTAGGCAGCACAGAAGTTCATTCGTCTCAGGTTTTCTGGTGTGTGTGTGTGTGTGTGTGTGATGTTATATGTGTGATGTAGTGGGTGGGTGGGGTNGGGGGCTGTATTGCTCATGTTGTGGGGACAAAAATCCGTTTACACAGTCACATTGTGGGGACTCGTCTTCCTTTTGGGGACAAAATACAGGTCCCCATAGCGTAAATCATAAAATTTTAGGGTGAAGACTTGGTTTAAGGTTAGGGTAAGGTTAGGTTTAAGTTAAGGTGAGGGTAAGGGTTAGGCAAGTGCTGGTTATGGTTAGGGTTAGGGTAAGTCTACATACAGGGAATGAGTGTAAGTCAGTGTATTGTCCTCTAAAGTGATGGAAACACGACTGCATCTGTGTGTGTGTGTGTGTGTGTGTGTGCAGGCACATTTGACATGTGCGTCACGGCCCGTATGTTGTTGGGTGTTAATGTCACACAGACAGACTGAGGACATGATTTTCAAACAGTAATATTTATGGTGAGTTGCTCCCCTCCTGAAACTACCAAATTGAACTTCAAATTGAATTCTTGATGGACCTGCATGTTAAGGCTTGGTTTGATGAATCACGATGTATTTGCACACCTTTGCTTGTTGAAATCAAAACATTATTTGAACTGATGATTGAACTCTGTAAAAGTGACAACTGAATAGTATAAAAACTGAATATAAATACAAAACTGAATGCAAACCTTAATGCATTTTTGCATCTACAGATCGATCAAAAGTCTACACAAGGAAAGGTTGACAGAAGCTTTTAAGGGCTGTTTGGTCCGTTTTAATCGAACCCTGGAGCATTTCATCGGATAGTCTGCTTGGTTTGGGGTGCCGTGAAAGCACATTTGAACTAAAGGTGAGAACGCGATCCGACCCAAATACAAGAAGTGAACCAAAACGGCTCATTAACGGATGATAACTTTAAAATCCATATCTTATTATGACCATACCTCGCTCGCCGTCTGTGTAACAAGGACAACACATCATAGTCCCTCTCTCTCATCAGGGCCCGCCTTCTCCTTCGGTACTGTCTCACTTGTCTCATTCGCCGAATGAAACGTTCAACAACTCGCTGTCTTGTCAGCTGCTCATATTGTTCGCCTTCTCGTAAAGCATCTGATTGATGGAAACACCAAAGCAAAACCAGAAAACCCAAGACCGCATAAATTTGGTGTTGCTCCATTATTTCTGAGATCAGGAAGTGTCGCTGAGTTTCACTCAGATATTTTGTCCAATAGACAACAACCGTTTCGACCATTGTTTACAATGTTTGGTGCGCTTGACAAAGTACAGTGTGAACGCTACTGAACTACAGGTGTGAAAGCGCCCTAAAAGGGCCTCTTTATCTGTGATGTCACATCCTTCCCAGTGACAGAAGTAATCACAGACAGCAAGGAAAGGGCACTTCTTGTTGTCTCTCTAATATGAAATATAAATCACTGGAATAATTCCATATGACCAATGGAAAGTGGACCCAAGACTGACCAATAAATTGATTGTTCACTAAGCCCAGCCGCCCTTAGTTACTGTTGCTACGCCTGTCAAGCTTCCATTCTTGTACGGCACGTTCACAATAGTCAGGGCGGCAGATTTACCGTCTAAATTCTTCGTGATCTTTCAAACACTGCAAACAGTGTCCTTAATGTCAGACAGAGGTACACAAAAGTTGGCTTCTCATTCTAGCCGGTGCCCATCAGTTTCTCCAACAACTGTCACTGGGAGATTTTTTCAGCTCTAGCTAGATTACACTAATTAAGCTAACATTAGCTGCATGAGTTGTTTGAAAACGTCTATAAAATGTAAGACCAGACTGTTACGTCTAACTTAACCCTGTTTGGCTGCTTAGCTTGCATAATTGATGTTTATGGCAAATGTAACGCTATCTTGAGTAACGTTTTGGCTGGGGTATAAATCCAATTAAGAGCAGGACAGCGCTGATAATGTTAGCCCAAACTCTGATAGCATCCAGGACCGGCTTCCACACAGTGGATGTGCTAGTCGTGAACAGGGCTTCTTTAATTAATGTAACCTGTAACCCCAAAAGCTAATGTAGTTAGTTAATTATATGCTAACTCTTGGCTTTGGAAGTAGCACTCAGTTACTACTGTAGATAGTAAGCTAGGTACATGCAGCTTATGTTAAAACACACTGTTTAATCAATTTCTTACACCTTTACTCTTGTGTTTTTGGTTTTGGAAAGGCTTAAAAAAGGTACCATCTGCCAAACTCTTAAAAGAGTAAGTTAACACCCCCTGGAAATGCCTTTGCTGGACTCCAGGGGTTAAACTTAGCACCTTGCTGCAGTGATGGACAAGTGTACTTCAGGACCCCACACCCAGCCACTGCTGGGTGCAGCCAGAGGTGAAACAGGCTTGAAACTTTCAACCAGAGAGGACAACAAAACATTGCTTTATAGTCTGGTGGTTACTCACGTATCGCTCTTACTACTGCTCCATGTTTCCCGCTTCAACACGTGGAGAAATCATGGATCTCTTAAAACATCCATGGGAGAAAGCCAAAAGCTTGACAAACCTGCTGTGTCTACTGTGGTTCCAGTTGCTCAGCTATGATTAGACAGTCATTGTTCGAGGGACGGGCTTAGTGAATGGTCAATTGACCAAATATTCTGTTGCATCTATTCTATATGTTGTTAAAAATAATAATAATAATAATAAAGTTTCTCTGCTGAACAAGCCATGAATGGACATTCAAGCGTGCTCTACCTGGACTGGAGGTTCTCACATTCGGTCGTGTCGTTTTACGTCCTTATTTGCAGCTTGGTTAGCTGACACAGTCACATGTTTAGCCTTACTTTTGTTTTCAGGTCCAGTCAAACAGAGAGCAGTGAAATGCCTGTAAATGTGTGAGGTCTGTGTAATGACAATGGTCAGTGATGTCAAACTGTGAATCACATTCATGGACACACATGCACAAAAGACATACAGGCTAGACATAGATAGTATGAGAAAGCACACCTGCTCTCTACTTTTCTCTCCTCAGTTTATATTAGTGAGCCGAGGGCCAGAAGATCAGACAAAGGAGCATTAATTCTTCTGTGGATCTGTCAGCAGTGCAGCTCTGGGCTGTAGCAATGATCTATGTGTTGACAACATCAAATGCTGTCCCTGAATTCAATTTCAGTGTCTGGCCTTTTGCTTTAGGGTTGTTTTAAATCCCAAAACTTTAAATCTATAGGTGCTCCTTGCTGTACAATGTTAAATGTAAAATAATGAGAATAATACATTTATATAATTTTAACATTACAGTGAAACACTCAAGTATTGATACAATCACTACAAAAGTCAATCAGCCTCTCTGCTCCACTGTCTCTGCTGACAGTGTTCTTTCATTATGGATGTATTTGACGTTAGATCACATTCTGTGCACGTTACCTGCATACACTGCACTCTGCTTCTCTGCTGCTGTTGTGGGCATTCGCACAGTGCACGCCTCGTAGTTAAGACTGAGTTTTGTGGTATTCCCCACCCCTACTGTAAAGCTGATCAATCACAGTGGATACCATTAATAAGCTCAAAACATATGGACAGCGGGAGGTTTGTGTGGTTTAAACAGCTGCCTGTGGATATTACACTTCACAAAGAGTGCCTCTGCAAGTTCTATAAGGTGTGAGCTAAACACACATGATACTTGGAATACTTTGGTTAATAAGCATTAAAATGTCTGATGAAATTAGCTTATCCCTCTTGTCTTCTCCCTACCACCTCTGCTGCAGAACTTGACTGGGGTTTTCACTGCACTCAGCAGGCTGTGCTCCTGAATACACAATGCTGCTCTGGGCCTCCTCCCTCAGCTACAGCGTACTGCTGCCAAATGCATTTTGAAGCACTTGGATGCTTCTATTTTTCAGGATTTTAAAGATGAACTCCACACATTACAGTCTGTCAGTCTGTCCAGGTGTTGGAGAGTACTACTATAAAACCTTTTGTGTCTCCAGAAGGAGCTGCATGAAGTCTGATAAATGTCCTAAAGTGATGTAATCTTCAGCCCCAACTGATGCTGCCTTAAGTGATAAGTTTGAAAAGGCAAAAAGAAAAAAACTGATGGTGTGGCGTTAGAAAGAAGTGAGCTTACCAGACCTTCATAGCCTGCTCCTCATCTCTGCTTGAGTCTAGAAGGCTACATTAGCCGCTACTAGCATAATACACCCGAATCGCTGAGTGAACTGTCGGCAGTCGAGTTGCATTGGCAGGGAAGAAGAATGCATGGATTAAAAAAAGATGATACCTCTGGTTCTGTTGCTCGAGTTTGATCTTTTCTGTTTTAAAGTTGCAATGCAAATCAGTGGAGTCGTCTTAACTTCTTTTCTCTGAGCCTTTTAGCCCCACCTTACAGTTCTTAAGCTTTATTATTCATTTAAAACGAGTCCTCTGGGTGAATGTCTAAACAATATTAAAAGATACTTCCATAAAAGCAGTAAAGGGGACCCAGCCAGGTAACCTAATGTGATTGGCTGTGGAGGGAGACAGTGAGCCACCCAGAACCACATGGTCTAGACAGCCCACTTGAATGGGCCGATCACAAAAGCACAGCTAACTCTCCTTTTCTCCCAGTTTGTGTAGCGCCCCTCTGGGAAAAGTCCTGGTACTTCCGATGGCCAATCCGCCCGTTTTCAACCAAACTGATGAGACGTTGTGGCACAGCAGATACATATAGGACCATGACTTAATTACAGCAGAGAAAGGAGGCAAGGACAGAGAGAAAAAGACTGCACCTATAAATTTATGATAAATACCTGACAGTTTAATATTACCACCAGTTACATCTCATCAGTTATGTCTGAGTTCATGCCACTGTTAGCTATGTTACAATCAAATTCTCTCTACCCGCCTGTGAAGTTTCCAAATGTGTGTCTGGACATCTGTAGAGATAACATCGCAAGACAAGCGGAGAGAGTTTTCTGTTTCACAAACAATCAATACAATAGCTCGTGGCTATCTCAGGCAAATAGTTGGAAATGAAAGGCTGCCTGTGTATGTGTGTATGTGAAGGTGTTTGGTGTAGCATGACAAATTACCGGTTTGTGTATTTTTATGTATTGTAGTCTTTCCTTAGATGGCTGAATGACACAGTTGGAGTGCATTTCTCCCACAGAGCTGAAGCACAGTCTCATACTTATTTCGTTTTGCCTGACGGGAAGTTTTCATTATTATTTACTATGTTCCAACACATAGCCAAATTGTTGTTTTTCCTGTATTTTTCTCTTGAATTCTCAACATGTCTATGTCTATATATGCTATAACTCATACTGTCTGGATGCATGTAGTTATACCATGTATTGTTTACTGCATCTACCATAATAACTACATATATACATATAATATATTGTACAACATGTGTTGCCGAGGTCCTGCTGTCCCTGAACATGTGCCTGTTTCCTGAACAACTCCTACACATTTTCATCGTGAGTGCTGATACTGACTCTCCGCTGATAAAAAAAAAAAAAAAGTAGATTAGCTTCCACTGTTGAGCTGGTTTTATCTTTTGAGCAGAGCCAACAGGTCTGGTGCACATGGCCCTTCACTTGAGTAGCGTAGGCAGAAATCACAGTGTTGATGGGCACAAAGAAAATCAGGTGGGCCTGGCACGTCCAAGACCAATCATACTTAATGGGTTATGAAATGTTAACCAAAATAGGCCATTACAACTATACTTGCCTGAATGCACCACAGTTTAATCATGCCCTATACATCATCAGAGGTAATGTTACTGGCACCAAGACGTACATTGACAGCATCGCATAGCTTCTCACAGCAGCCACATATTCACACAAACTGAGGACAGCTGACAGACGCCACAGCACCATTAATCAAACGTATGGATAAGAGGTACACCGGCACCAACATGCTCAGTAACGTTAAAAATGACACTTGAACATAGCCTGGCATGGCGGCAACATAAACCACACACATGCACGCACACACACACACAAACACACAGAGAGATGGCAGATCAGCATAAAATTGTACACCCAACAAAAACTATACTCAATAAACAATAACATTGAAATATGCAGTAGGTTACTACAGTCCGAAATTGTAAATGATCTTACTTTTGATGATTACAGCATGAGGAGACAACGGGGCTTGGTGTTGAACACTGAAATTATTTCATTATAGCCCAACAATTCAGTCACTTCTCTTTCAAAGGAGAGCAGGGATAAAGAGTTCAGTCTGTAGTATGTCATCACTGATGCCCTGATGCCAGTTATTATCCGACTGACAGTTGAAAAGAGTCTTTCAACAGTACAGCTTGGTATGGGTAGGGTGACGAGGGGCTGTAGGAGACGATTCATTCTGGTAAATATGTCACTCGGGCATGCATCGAGCACCTCAACAAGTGATGGGAAAGCCCTGTCCGCTGTGACCTTTCTCTTCAGCTGCTGTACAAACACTTCATGTTCTGAATCTTCCACAGCGATGGCAAAGTGTGTGCTGGTAGACTGGAATCAATGACTGGATGTGCTAAAATGAACTCTTCAGCTAAATAAAGATAAAACTGAGGTGACTGTGTTTGCTGTACATAACGAAAGACAGAAATCACTGCACAACTTAACTCTTTATCTGTAAAAAATTGTGAGTCAGGCCAGAAATGTAGGTGTTGTCTTTGACTCAGATCTAAATTTTAGCAGTCATATTAAATCAGTTACAATATCTGACTTTTATAATCTAAAAACTAAGAGTAAGAGTGGACTGATGTCCGAACAGCACAAAAGGCTAATCCACACATTCATGTTGAGCAGGTTAGACTATTGTAACAGTCCTTTCTCAGGTCTCAACTACAACTTGTTCAAAATGCAGCTGCCAGAGTTCTAACCAAACAAACAAACATGAATATACTACAACATTTTCTAGTCTGCATTTGTTCAATAGACATATAATCAATACATGTTCAATACACATGCATAGCGTTTGATGTTTTTACATTATTTAAAGTCATAATCTCGAAGATTTTCTTTTACATAAATGTCTGTTAAGTCACGAAACACAATGGTGACTGAGCCTGTGGCTCACTGATGAAAGCCTGCAGCACTTGCAGTATTACGACCTGGGTGTCGGCAGCGGCTTTCCCAGAAAAAAATCACAAGCGGTGCGCAGTTAGGCTTTTAACACAACAGACTCGCTCTTCAACTCACCTGTGTGTGAAGCGTACTGTTTTTTCTGGTGTCCGCTTGCGTTGTGAGTAAACGGTTACTATGGCCGAACAAACAAAGAAAAGGTTGATGACTACAGACGAGGAAACTTGAAACTTGAAACTGAAGTGGGTTCCAAAAATACACCTGCAATTACTGATTATCGCCATAGGTGCCGCAAAAGACAATGAAATGAAAATCTTAGAGATTATGACGTTAAGGTTTTTACACCAAACATAATGTAAAATTATGGTATTCTAGAAATTATAAGGTTTAATATAATTACATTGAATAATTTAAGTGACATACCAATCATAGGTCAAGACATTGCTAAATTTGGTTGAATTATAAAAACCAGAAGTGGTGCTAAATGAAGATCCGTTTGGGAGCCGTAAGACTTGGCTCTTATTGCTGAGCTGAGCCAAATGATCTGGCTCACTAAAAAGACCCAGAATTCCCATCACTATTGGGCACATCGAGATAAAGAGTTGGTGGCACTAATTCTTCAATCGGTGCCCCAGTCAAACCTCAAACATTGATTTTTTTTTCAGGTTTTTTATGCATAAAACATAAAATCAGGTGGATGGAATCAAACTAATAATTACAGTGTGTAAACTTTTGTCCCTGCTTAGATTTTGTCATTTACTTTATTTAATTCTACTGTTTTAATAATTTTTTAAAAATCTGTCTCACGTATTTAATGCCATTTCTAACGCACTTTGAACAGCCAGTGTAAGTAATGTACTATATAAATAAATTGCCTCTCCTTGCTTATTAAATGACACAATAAAACTTATTTGTGCTTCACCATTTGTGAGGTTTTGAAACAAAATGCCTACATCATAAAATATGCTGAGCTTAATAAACGATTTTACTCTGACCTAGTCAGTCTTATTTCATTGCATGTGAAACAACTTTAAACAGATTTTCATATACATCGCTGGCCCATTTTTAGTTTTTTTTTCATAAATGAGAATAAAGTATCTCTTAGCAATTTAATTCTCTTGTAACCAGCAAAATGATCTGCCAATGCAGCCAGTTAATTATGAGACAACTTTGAAAAATATGGAATAAGAGATAAAACGACTTGCTAAGCTTGCTCTTTATCTGGACCGTTCAGCCAAGAGGAAAACAGCTCTGCGTAAAATGATGCTGATCCTACAATTGTGGGATCAAAGCCGATTCAAAATAGTGTGAAATGTGAACATTTTGGGTCCAAACAATACGGTCTAGTCTGTCTTTTCCTTTACCTGCTGTTAAACAGTGCTGGTTTATCTCATCTTCTCTCAGAAATAAGGTCTTGAAGCATCTGTTTTATATTAAGCATCTCAGCAGTTCTAGAGGTATGCGGATGCACAGATATGAAGCACATAAAAGCACAGATACCCTCTGACTGAGACCTCTTTCCCCACACATACTTCCATTGATATGATATTAGTGAAGGTGGTCGTGATCTATATGGGCTCCATGAAGCATACAAACAATGAATCCATTTATATACACCAGCTCGACGCTCTGTCAAAAAAAAAAAAGCAATACATACACCAAAACTGACATCCACATAATAGCTTTCTGCTGTTAAATGTTTGTGTATGTGGACTGAAGCCACTGCCTTAAAGGGAGGTATGTAGAAAATCAACATTTTCTCATATTTTGTCTGGAATTCACTGTGACCTCAGACACAGCACACACAGATACACACACCCACACAAACACACACTGCACCTCATGAGCAGCAGTTTTCCTTGTAAATAGCCAGTGAAAGAGTTTCAAACTCAGTGGGAAGCACAGATTTCACAGATTTCCATGTGTATGTACCAGACAAATGCAATGCTTTGTTGGACCTGATGTTGCCTCATACAGTTTCTAGTGAAGGTTAATGGAGACCACTGCTGTGCTCGCCAGGCCTAAATAGTTGCCCTGCTATTTTGTGGGCTTTAACCCTTTTTTGTTCATACGGGGAAATTTGTACACAACACTCTGGGATCATGTCCCATCTGATTTTGTTGACCCACGCTCCTGACCTTCCTATAATGCAATTGTCAGGTCAGAATTCACCTTCGTCATCTTAACACTAATAACAGTGTTAATTTTGACACCTGATTTTTAAAAAAAAATGGTTTTCTTATAATGAAAATCTACATTAGTTTTCATCACATTTTAGTTATGTGACTACTTTTAATAAAGTGTTTGTCAGTGGCAAAAAGTGAAATTTTAATCCGATTTTTTTCGTGCATTTTTAACTTTTGTGTCCTCTAAGTATTCTGAGGCTACAGCTGTCACCAGCTCTGATGTGTACATTACCAATGTTTACATCCGTCGTTCTTGTCTATCGCGAGGTTAGTGGAAAAGGCACAGTTTACCTGTACATCACACTGTACTGGCTCACACACACACACACACACAACGATCATGTCGCAGCGTGATCATTCAGAAGCTGGATTCACTCATTTGTTCACTAAGATACTACTCACTGTGTTTGGCTTGAGACGAGCAGCTAATGTGTCTGATGATGCCATAATATTCATTTAGTGAACATCTAGAGGAAGGTTTAGATGTCCGACAGCCTATATAAATCCTGTACTCATTTTTACTACAAAAAACATTGAAGATAGTTTCCATGGAATATTTTTTATTTAGTTTTAGTCTTGTTTTTGTTAACGAATATTATTTGTCATTATTTTGTTGACTAAATGAACTAAATGATTTTCTTTAATATTACTGTGGATATTTCTTGTGTTACCCCCTGTTAAATGAACACATTCCTTCCTCCCAGAGAAAGCCCCCCTCTGAATGTCCTTACTTGAGAAAGCAGTCCATATCCACCTTATTCTGAGCAACATGAGAACTTGTGTTATCTTGCGTGAATTATGGGCATGACTTCAGGTTATTTTTCACTGACCCGTCATCTGCGTGAGTTAGCGGTATATGCTATGGGTGTTCCCTTTTCTTAGAGATTTTTGGGAAACAAATGTGGGAACACAGCCTGTCACACCATAAACGGGATCTACTAAAGAGGGGTAGGAGGATGGCCTGAAGAAGTGGCCTCAACAAGACACATGTTGCATTCTGCTAACCTTGCAGAAACCCAGAAAAGTTTACATCATTCTGTTCAGTAAGCCCTCTGACACTAAGCTACATAAAAAAAAAAAAAATGACTACCTTTGAAAACTCAACCATAAACAGGTCACGTTCCAAGAGAGATTTTTCTGCAACAAACTTCCTGGAAGGCAGCTGAAACGATCTGGTTCTGAAAACATCAGTGTTCTGCAACATGACAGTTTTGAGATATGATTTCACACAAAAACAGTCTTACATTTGCACAGTGCATGTACAAGCTGCATAGTGCTACAATAACTGGACCAAATGAGGTGACATATTTGTTCTGGACTAGCTCAGGGGGGACACATTTTTCATGGAGAAATATTCACTGCTGCCTTGCTTTTGGTAATAATATTCTACTTCCCACGGTGAGTTCAGCTAATCAGCCTGGAGAACCCGATGTGTTGTTGACCTACAGTGAGATACTGACTCTACATGACATGACCAAATTTGTACCTGCAGTAAACTTGATCAACATGCAAGTATTTGAGCAGCTGTTACATCCTGCAGAATCTGTGTGAAAGGTATGAAACCGCTGTATTTGTGAAACCAGATATAAACAGTGTATGTATTTACTCATGTACATGTAGATTCCTCCCTGCCATATTTGTACCTGTGTACTGTACATATTCTGTATGTGTCGGATGAAACAAGGAAGTGTAATATGGAGGTTTTGTAAGAACAAATCAATGGCATCCTCTCAAAGTTTGAGATGATCCAGTTCATGTAACATTCATTATTTATTCCTTTGAATTTATCCATGACCATGAAACAGCAAATGGACATAATAAGGTGAATAAAACTTAATTAGAATTACGAATGTACCAGATGAGTCACTGTAATCAATCAGGTGTTTACGAAGACAGTGAGTACAGAATGAGGCCTTTTCAAGTGCTACATTCATTTACATGATAATAAAAAATGACACATTTGCAGTAAAGCGTAAAGTGCTAAATAAGTGGGATGGCAATCATCAGGAATAAAATTGCAGCAACATTTGAATTGCTACTGAGTGATGTAGGTGGAGTGAATGTACAGCACTTGAGAGATCCAGGGCAATCTTTACAAAGCTCTTGTCTTAGAAGATGCTAACATTTTAAAATAGATGCACCAAAGTAGCCTTACAATTATTAAAGAGCCTGATGCAGTAAAGAATGTAGGTTTGAGAAGATGTCAGTATTTCATAGTTTAATTATGTGTCTAGATGACATTACTGACAACACTGTTCTTAGTTAGTAGTAGTTATATTCATGTTGAAAACATGAATACAAATGTGGTTGTAATGTGTCTTCAGCCAATCAGACTAAATGGCCGAAACAACACCTTATTAATAGTGAAACCTTTAATTCAATCAGCTCCATTGAACAACTCCTAGAGGTGCTAACAGCAGTTGATGTTTTGTAGCTTTCATTATGTCACATGTCAAATATAAAATGACTTTTGAGTTTAGAGAGGCACATACATTTTAAAATAAAGACACAATGTCTGTAAAAGCTCGTGCACACCTACAGTTTTCTTGTAGACAGGTGCGTAGGAGGAAATGTCCATAGGCAAGAGAATCTTGAGAGAACTCCTGCACACTGTTCTGTTACTTGCAATAAACTTTATGAGAAATACAGCGTTTCGGTCCTTAGACCTTCATCAGGTAAAACTGAGGAACAGTTTCAGCTTTACCTGATGAAGGTCTATAAGGAAGTAAAAGGACAATGTGTGGGAGTTCTCTCAAGATTCTCTTGAAAATGAAGACACCAGAAATTTGGTTTCTCTTTTGATAACTTGTGTTGTAATAGACGCGGCTCAGTGTAGAAACAAGCAGAGGCACTCTTGACAGCAGTGGAGCTCTGCACTTTTGATAGGAGTTGATAGCTAAAGAATGAACTTTAGCTGCAGGGAGTAAAGTCGATGGCGAATTTTAACATCAAGCAGACATCCTTGATTCGGCAAGAGGATAAAATCTTAATCCTCTTCCCCGTCTGAGAGTAATGAGATTAGGGAAGCTGAGATGGAGCGTGGTGTGACTGGCAAAATTCCTGGCTGAGGTTTTAGCTTTAACTCCCCACGTGGCCCTCAGAACCTTTTCGCTTTCATCCGTTGCTCATTATATCTCTCGTTTCCTACCAAACGCTCCCCCTCATCTCATTCATGATTGTCATTCTGGAGGAAAACATGAATATATCCCAGAGTAAGCCCAATTTGCTTTGTTCCTGTTAGGCCCATAGGACATCAGGGTTCAACCTATCTCCTGCTGTAGCACCTTTTTTTTTGCTTTGTTTATGCGTTTGAATAACATGTTTACCGCCAGGCACCTGGTTCCTTTCAAGTCAGGTTGACTGATTTAGAACAGAAAGGGGGATAGCGAGCCATTGATATTCTCTTCAGCCTTTTGCAGTGTGGGCATTGTAGAGATTGAATATGTTTAATTAATTAATTTATTTCCTGAGGGGGTGTTACTATTACATTTCCTGACAAGCTTTCCATTCCAGCACAGTGCTTTACTATTTTACAATGATAATGGTGGCATTTAATACTCACATTTACCCCTTTCAGTCATATGCTCACTGGGCACATACACCAAAAAAGCCTCCAGTGCCTTCCTGCCGTCCTTGTTTTAGGGCCCATAGAGCATGTGCACTAGAGTTCTTTTCCAGACGAGCCGGTTTAGAGCTTACAGGTCCGAGACCTCCTCTGGTAGAGTCGGCTGACTTCCTGTTGGCTCCCCAGTGGGATAAAATAACTTAATCATACGGCTCTTCTAGACTTTGGATCAAATTGGATTAGATCAATAAAAACAGTAATTTCAGTTTTGTGACGCTAACAAAAATGTATTCTGTTTTACAGCTGCTCCTTTTCCAATGATGGTGTATGAGAAAAATGCTTTTTGGGCCAGCCCTTGTATTATACAGCCCGAGTATTAAAAATATGATCAGGAAAAATGTAAAATTGGAATGCTGAAGTTCAAGTTTTATTTATCACATATAATCATAAAGGGTATAATCATAGTGAAATGTGTGACCGTTAGCTCCTTTAATTATGCAGTAAAAATAAATGTAAAATAGAATAAGAATAAAGAACAGAAATATGTAATAAATAATAATGTTGACTATAGTAAGTAACTTGAATAATAAAGTATGTAAAAATAGTCTTAGGGTAATCTTAGGCAGTGTCCTCATTTAGGATCCTAGTGGCCTGAGGGTCTGGCCTGGTGTATCCGGCATCTTCTTCCCGACCGCTGCAGGGAGAAAACGAACACCAGGCAGTCGCTGTTCATGATGGCTGTGGCGATGCCCTCGTGGATGGAGTGCGGCCTCTCACGTCAGGCGGCGCCGGCGCCTGTTGAGCTCCAGCCAGTAGGCGAAGTTCTCTGCCTGCCCACGAGTCCTGACCAGCTGCACGATGGCGAAGAACTGCTGGTGGCCGCCACACTTCTCCCGCTTCTCCAGCTCCAGCATGAAGAGGAATGTTACTTTGTGTTCCAATATAACCCCTTTGGATGCTTACTATAGAAAACACAATTATTTGTATTTTCAAAGTTTTTCAAAAATGTTTTGAGGATGAGGACTAACTGATGTGTTTGGGGAATGGAAATCCATCCCTGGTGACAAAGTCGGCTGGAATTGCTGGAATGTGATAAACATTAGCAGAATCCAGCACAACGGGCAAATACTACACAGTGGATGCGTCAGTCCTGACCTGAGATTTTTCTTATTTAATCTAGAACCTCACAAAATAATGTAGTTAGCTAATGATATGATAACTCTTGGCCTTGCAAGTAACACCAGGTTACTACTGTCGGTAGTAAGCTTGTGTCTCTGGTTTTGGAACCGAACCGTGCCTAGTTATGATTGCTAAGCTAGAATTGTATAGTCGCTGTATAGAGAAACAGTCAGTAACTACGTAGGTAAATTAGTTGTTAAACCATATACAGGTGAAATCTGTGTGTGTGGAAACAAACAAACAGCCCAGTTCAAAGCCACTCTGGTGGCTCTGTGCATCCCAGAGTGCCTGCTGGAAAGTCAGGCCACAGCAGTATATTAGTGGCCAGCGGCAGCGGTGTGGTACAGCAGCCAATAATGGCGGCTGTCAGGTTAAGGTGTGATACAGCTGGAGACCACAGCAGTCCTATGGTCCCAGCCAATCTCCCTCCAAGCTGCAGCACCCACAGGTGACCAGGAATGACTCTCTCGGCAGGTGGAGCAGCACTGAGATCCACCCACCTGTCCGTCCCAGCAGTCTTTAGGCCGGTGTTTCCTTTAGGAGCAGTCAGTGGAGACCCAGCAGCCCAGGTGTTGCATGAATACCAATATTATACTGGTCATAGATATCAGCAGACTGTCAGAGAGAGACCTGAAATGGTAGGGATGTGGTGGGGGCTGTGTGGATGTTTGTGGTGGGTTTGTTTTACTTGTCATGAGGAGAGATGCAAGGAAAAGATGTGAGGAAAGAGGAAAGGAAATACGTTCTTAGAGCAATGAGACGTCCTTTCTTCTCACACGTCATCTGTAACGTCAGCCTCTGATGACGGCAGCACACGGTCAGCTGTCAGTTAGCTTCAACAGCTCTGTAGCGTCTTTCGATGCCTTGGAGTTTGTATTTGCACAGATAATGTGATGTTCTATCCAAATAATAACAAGGACACACAGACTGCCAGTGCTATTAATGTCAAAACAGAACAGGAAATATTCTCTGCATGTTTCCCCTTAAATAAAATGACAAACATCAACATATGCATGAAATGTTTATACTGTGAACAGATGAGTCAAACCACAGTTTGTGAATGGACTTTACTGCTCAGACACTGAATGAATAACCAGGAGATATTTCTACTGGCAGCAATGCCATTAGTTATTTCCATCTGCATTTATTGATATTCTGTCTGTGAAATCATTATTTGATAATAGGTTCTGATGAGAAGGTCTCATAATTTGTAGAAATTAAGGAAGGAAAGTGAAAATTATGTAATATATCTCACCTTATGTAGTTTCTACCTGACACGCAGTGATTTTCAGCGTCATGTGGCCGGAAATAACACCGATAGATGATTCAAATTTATTTATTGCCGAAAGATAACAGACTCTGCTACTCTGCCTGAAGGTATGAGTATTAGTGCCACTGTTTGAGAGATTTTGAGAATTAAGTCATTATATTCCAAGAAAAAACGTCATAATATTTGATTAAAAATGAAGTATATTATGCTTACAGTAGTTTAGGTTGATTGGATTACATGTGCATGTTATAGCACTTCCTGACAGTCCATACTGTAGCCTACAGTAACAAAACATTTGTTTTGGTTTTACAGGAGAAGAGGCTTCAGGGATGAAGACTAAGTTGCTGGTTTGGCAAGTGTACAGTATGTCTTGCTAACTCCCCTTCCCCACCGAGAATGAGCAGTGCACAGCCCTAAACATGGTGATGCTCGTGTCACTGTATCGGCCTGAAATTGATACTAGAGCGCAGAGCAATGACGTAATACACAGCAGACTACACCACAGGTAGATTCTGGCTGCCTTCTATTTCATTCTCATAAAGCTTTAATCAGATGCCATGACTGCGCTCTTTGGCTCAGCTGCTGCTTCTGGTTGTTGACTCATGCTGCACATCATGGTTTCATTTTCATTTCAACAATCTAAAATCTCTGATAACAAGGTACTTATTGGTGAAACCTGTATCTTCAGGTGACGTGAGACAACGTTTCCTTGAAATATTATTATTTCTTAAAATATTTTTTTAACTTTATTCAAAATTAAATATTTTTATTTTTCCTCTGAAATGACAGATCATGAAAAGAAAAATCTTTCTGATGAATGATGGAAGTTGTTTTATGGTTCTTTGTTAATCCGACCTGCAGTTAACACAGATGCACTGTTTTGAATTAGATGGTAAATCAGAAATGAATAAAATCGAAAACTTGGAAGTAATATGGCACCTGAGTTGGTTCTCTTATTTGTCCCAGTATAAAAGCAGCGATGCAGCAGCGATGCAGCAGCGATGCAGCAGCGATGCAGCAGCGATGCAGCAGCGATGCAGCATCTCAGCGGCCTGATCAGTTGCAGCGACTTCTGTGAAGGCCGGTCCTGGCTTGATCTTCCAAGCAGAAATAAGAGCATTGGAACATCTTTCATGATGGCGGACCGATGAAATAAGGGAATCAGGATGTAGCCAAAGACTGAAAATCCACCTGGGAATTGACTGGAACATTTGTGTCATTGCATATTCATTTTAGTTGGCTGTTTTTTAGTCTAGTAGTTGTTGGGAACCTTGAAAGACATGTCTATGAGGACTCATTTTCCATCAAAACATTTCTTATAACTGCTCAGTAGTGAGTCTCAGTGTGTGACCATGTGTTGGCTGTAATGTTGTAATGTTATGTTAGTGCCTATCCAAGGCTGGAGCAAAGGTGGATGCGGATGCGATTTAATGAGCGACTGTAATCTCAAACCTCAGTGGTGTCAATCAGAGGGTACACACAGATGAGATGCAGGATAGTAATGGGTACTCAATGCCTAATAGTTTCATATAATCATAACTTCTTGCCTAGATGCTGTCCCATAATCAGAGCAGAGTGGTTAGACAAAGCCCCTGACAGCTTTCCAAATGGAGGATGATTTGCATGTTGAGAATAACACTGAGTACTCCATCAGTGGCCTTTTATGTTGCTGTTTTGGCTGCAGCTGTCTGTGTGTTATATTTGCCTCTGTGTTTGTATACAGTACTGTAAATAATGTTTACGTAGACATTTAAAGAATCTGGTAATGATAACTCAATGTATGACTTTAATAGTTAATTTCAAAGCTATACTCAGACTACAATGAAGTCAAAGGACCACATCGTGTATAGGTAATATGAGACCATTCTCTCTGATTATAAAACATCTGTGAATGATCCCTGTAACCACAGCACAGTACGTTGTGATTTCAAATGACTTACACAGGTAACAAACATAGGCAGAGCCATCGGTTTATCTGTAAGGTCTTAAGGGCAGGTTCACATTTCTTCAAGTCTGTCTTTAAACAATACTCACATGCCCGTGTGTACATTCAAACAGCTTTTGGTCGCTGTAAATGTTCCTCCTGTCCATACTGACTGTGAAGAGAGCTCTAAAGCGATTCCAATGTACAGACGGGGGACAAATTAAAGGAAGAACCTGAATAAAAGAGTGGAGAAATTAATTAATTATTAAATGCAGGTGCTTCCGTGCACCAGGGCTCACTGAATGGTTTGGTGAGCATGAAAATTATGTGAATAAAATGCTACGGCCTTTACAGTCACCAGATCTCAACCCAGTTTCACACCCACGGAAGATTTTGGAAAAACGTGTAAGACAATGCTCTCCACCACCATCACCATAACACCTGGTGATATAATATAAACTTGGATCTTCAAATCTCTTTAGTGATGTCTGTGACTGTCTCTGATGCTGTATGTCCTTTTGTTATGTCTGGCTATGTTTTTCTGTCTATCTGCTGTACTCAGGTCTCTCTCGCAAAAGGAGCTTGGCAAGGAGCACCGAAGTTGTTCTGGAGGCCTGTGGTGGCCTGACTCCATACTAAGACACTTCATGTTGGTTTTTGCTATAATTTGTCACCCATCTGTAAGTGATGGGGGGACAAAATCCACAGTCCTTGTTCTGTGAAAAAATGCACTTTACAATTTAGCTGCAGCTAATATGAGGCTTCAGCAGTCATCTTATAAAGTTAGTCTTTTTAGTTCCCTCTTTGTGTCACTGCCCCTCCACCACAGCTTATCAAGGAAACACAAAGAGGTAATTTACTGTATAACCTGTAACTTTAACTTTAGAATATTCGCACTTGATTTGTCCATCAGCGTCGCCAGGTCATTTTGTCAGGGCTTAAGCCCCGAAGGTTTTGAGTGTAGCCTCGAATATAATTTTAAATGAAAGCCTGCGTGGAGCTCAGCAAAAAAGGAATGTGTGTGAATGTGCGATAGTCTTCGTAACGTAACAGCCTGTCAAAATAAATGCAGGTCTCTAATTAACTGTGTGTGTGTGTGTGTGCTGTAACAGCGGGAAGAGTAAAGGAGAAATGTCACAGCGTACCAATAGAGTAGGAAAGAAGTGCTTGAAATTGCCTGTTGATTTATAATGTGAAGCGTTGCATAACATTACTTTACGTTGCAGTGTGGCTCCAAAACGAACTAAAACGGTGGAGAGATACAGACAGACAGACAGTAGACGATGGAGAGAGAGAGAAGAGAGAGAGACAGACTGTACACACACTGCACTGCATGAACTGTATCTGAAAATTGTGTGTGTGTGAGCGAAATAAAACCCTTTTAATATTCCAATAAACTGTTAACATAAATACATTTAGCTGTTTTTCCAACTCTGGTAAATAAATGTTTAATGATAGCAGTTGTGAAGTATTCTGTTTCTACTCAATACTAATACTAATTACTAACTACTAATATATTTAACATCACAATTCATAATTCATCTGGAAAGTAAACAACAGTTTTTGAGGTACACATTTTAATTTTTCAATGATCAAGACATGCACTTTGAGTGTAAATAAATTGCCAAATTGCATAAAAAAGCATCAAAATAGAGCTTGTTTATCGAAAAAAATATCCTTTAGTGTCTCTAGAGGGAGCTGTGTGAAGTCTGATAAACTGCCCTGTCACTATCAACGTCAGTTGTGTCTGAAGACTTCAAGTTTGAAAATCAAAAAAATCTGATGGAGTTTAGAAAGAAGTGAGCTTACCAGACCTCTGTCGCCTGATCCTCACTGAGGCTAGCAGCCCGAGGCAACATTAGCTGCTATTAGCATAACACAACCAAACCATAGACTGTATATAAAGATGGACGACACGTCTCCACTTCCTCCCACTATACAAAAGCCAAAATATCCCGGATACGGACGCTGCCATCTTGCGCTGGTGACGTCATTTGGGACCAGAGTCTGCGCAGTACTGATCAGGGAAGGAGCCGCGGTATCGAGGTCCCGCCCATACACCTGCCTGACTTGATCGGTAATCAATAATTAGTAACTGCTAACTAACGATCACCTGCTAAAGTTACTGTTACATCTCCTCTCGACGCTCCTACTCTACATTCAACTCCTGAAAAGACTTCTGCAGGTGCCTCCGTGACTACTTCACTGTGATTGACAGCTGTCAATCATGACGTTTCACCCCGTTTTTATAGCATCAAATAACTAATTAACCCAAACTTATCAGAAAAATGAACACTTGAACAAACATCAGTGTGATAAGAACGACCTAAAATGACAGAAACCATCTTTGGGGAAAATGTATTTGATGTGTACTTTGATTTTCTAGTTTGGCCCATGTCCCATCTGCTAACATGGAGGGGGCGGGACTTATGACCTATACTGGGATCAGCCACCAGCGGGCGATCGAGACGTTTTGGCTTCACTTTTGGGGAGCTGTCATGTCGTCCATCTTTATATACAGTCTATGAACCAAACCTCTGACCGAACTGTTGGTGGTCGAGTTGCATTGTGGGTAATGTAGGTACCAGGTTTTAACAAGGAGGAAGGAATACATGGAGGAATACATGGACTAAAACAGACTTTTTCTCTGGTTCTGCTGCTTCAATTTGGATCCTTTTTTAAACTGTCCATCCTGAGTACGACAATGTTATAGAAGAGCAATGCTAATTATTAGTGATTAGCTAGCAATGCTAAATTGGTGGACTTCTCTTTTAACCGCTTACTTTCTGAAAGCACCTTCACATTGGAGTCGTGTTGAGAAGGGATCTCTTGACAGCCAGTGTGAACAGGTGGAACAATTCCAGCGGCCAAAACTGTTTCATCGTGCATACGGGCATGTGTGTATCGTATTAAGATAGACTTGAAAAAGTTGAACCTGTCCTTTAACAAACACAAAGTCAAATTCTCTTGTGACTTGACATTTTGCGTGACTCTGTTTACAGTCTATGTTGACTACAACAAAGACCCGGAGTCGACAAATACATTAAATAGGAGGAAACTGTTTGAATCGGAAAGGAAGGAATTACCAGTGTCTGCTGCTGTCGACCAGCATGGCCAGGCTGTCTGATCTCAGCTGAGTTACTCAGCAGGGATGCCAAACAAACAAGCAACAGTCACTGCAAAGCATACATATGGTTTGTCAGTAGGTAAAAGCAGAAAAACACATTTATCTATCTGAAACCTGAAGACATTCTTTTCTTTAAAGTGCTACATTAGTCGCACTGAATGAACTGTCATCTAAATCTGTATGGTAAATCTAAACCCTCAAGAGATAATAAGAAATCCCAAGAATTGAAAGAGACATTTCAGGTGGTAATCATGGCCATTATTTTTAAAGCCTCTGATTGCCACCTGAAACCATTTTCAGATGTCCCTTTCTCAATGAGCTGCCATAATAATAACACACTGTAGCACTTTCTATATCCTCTACCTTTGAAAAATGTCCTTAAAGGAACCAATTCAGAGCCTGTATTATTGTTCAGATCTGTTTTTGATCAGAGCAGTATCTCATCTTTCGGGTTCTCGTGCTCTCCACCCACACCTCATTTATTTTTTTTACCACATTTCATTTGCCTTAATGTTCACTCAAGCAAAATCTGAATGCAGTATAATTCTAATTAGCAATGAATAATAATGCCAGATAATTACATTCAAGTGCGTGCATGCTTACAAATACCCATAACAGCCACTTATGATGTCATTCGTCTGAGAAAGATTTCCGAGTGTGGGCGCTGAGCAACACTCCTCCTACTTCGTTATCTCAGCTGTGCTGCTTTTAATCACTTTGAGAAGCAAATCCAGTCTGCATGTGCAAAAGGGTGTGTGAGCGTGCTGGCCTGCTGTCTTTGGATGTGAGAGAAAAGTGATGTATGAACACACACGCCATTTATAGAGGCCGTAGAGCTGTGCTGTCATGTGACAGGACAAACCACAGTCGGTGCTAGACCAAACACCTGACCTGTTGTACTGTGCAGACATCATATAACAACTTAATGGAATTCTGATATTACTACTATATTGTTAGCATTTTGGCCAGACTGTCAGAGAATTACTGACATTTCTTCTTTGAATAGTTCAACCTCTTCTGAATCATGTCAACAGGAAACTTCATTTTCTTCACACTTTCATTCGAGACATACTGTACAAAGTCAAACAGTGTTTCCAGAATTGTGACGTCCTGTTCCAAACATTTAATGATGCTTAAGACATCCTTTTTTTGTCTGTTCAGACAATAATTTTGCGACAGACATAGGAAATAATAATACCTTTGGAAAGTATAAGTCTGTAATCTCAATCTGAATCGAAAAATGTGTATTGTGTCTGTTTTTAAGTACCTTAATATCCTCCGTGAGCTGTGTGTCACAGCCTCTGCCGCAGCTCCAGCTGCGGACCGTGTTGGCGAGTAGGCCAACTCAGCAGCCAAATTACAATAACTGCAGATTTAAATCACTGGCATGCGCCTGTCCCTCATGGATTTATAATCATCAACTAGCAAGTAATTCCTGCTGAGTTTAATTTCACCACACATCACTTTCACATCTAGACTGTGGAGGTTACTATAATATTATTTTCCCCCAAAGTCTGCGTCAGAACCAGTTTCTCACAAGTGTTTTGAGATTGAAAAACTTCCACATTCAAACAGGCGACCTTCATCTGTTGGTGATCAACCGAAGCATTCTGCTCTCACTGTCACTGTAAATATGCTCAGTTCAACTCCGCCACTGTAATGACTGCGTCACTAGAGAGCACAACTCAATTATCAGCCCACAAATTAGTCTATAGAGAATGACAAAACACACATTTATTTACAGTGCATAAACATGTTACAGACTTTAAAATGTGCATTTAAAACTGATCTTTTGTCAGAATGTGCATTAGCCTGTTACATTTGTTAATTAAAGTATAAATAGTGGGACATTAGTTTGCTTTTAACAGCGCAATAAAAACTTGACTAGTTTCCTAACTCTACTCTGAGGTTCTTCTCTGTTCAACAAGGCAAAAAAATGCTCAAGTACACTTCAGGAGAAAATTGCTCTAAATAATTAGTCCACCTTATCATATGCAAAAAATCTTGACATACCAGCTGAGTCTTTGAAAATGATTGAAGCAACAGTACTTGGTGATAAAGATAATTAAGTTGTCCGCATGATTGACGCACCATGGGAGATGACTGAGATAGAACATAACAGCTTGTGTGTGTGTGTGAGATTATGCAAAGACCCGCATTTTGTATTGGTTTTATATTGCGAGCAAACAGCTGTGCAGTTTAAACATCACTCATGCTGTTGGGTGAATTCTCTGCTAAAATATGTTATCTGTTAATTAAGTGAGCAGGGCACTGGGGGGTCAGAGCAGGCTGACAAAATGTATGATACCTTCTCTTACTGGAAAATCAACAGTGCCTCTTGGAGGTGTGGAAATATATGCATTTGTCTGGGCTGAGAGCCAAAAAGGGGATTTTATTTTGCTAGTTCACTGAAAGCTCTGGTTTTCCTGTCTTCCACCAAAAATGACCTGAAGACTCCAGACATCCATTAACACTGGGGATTAGCTCACTGCTCCCTGGATGTGGTCTGTTTGTCTTTCCTTTTTGCTCATTTCCTCCAATTCTTCCTCACAACCACTTACCCTATTAGGTTGCTTGGAGAAAATGAGGAAAGGAAGGGAGGAAAGTGAATGTGATTAGGAAACAGAGGTAAAGACAATTGGAACAGTTGCTTTTATATATTGTGTAATATGTATGACCCACTAGCCATTAAAACTGGCATCTGGTTATGCATTTGTCTTTGACCCACTATGACCATTTACGATGGTAGCTGAGAGAAGAAGTAACGATTGTCTTGAATGCACAGTTTACACAATTTAAGTTGTTCTGCACAATTCTTCATTTCCCTCAATCTCTACAACAGAGGCGGAGAGTGCAAAGTTAGCGTGACCCATAGAGTCACAAAGGCCACATTTATGGGAAACATGCGCGGTTGAAATATACAGAAACTTTACTATAATATGTGGTGTGCCACAAGGCTCAATTATTGGTCCTAATCATCTTCTCTGTGGACATGTTGCCCCTTTGCCACGTAATTCATCGCTTGATATCTCTTATCGTTGTTATGCTGACGACACACTGTGTCTCTTATTTAATCGTAATAACTTTATGAAGCTAGATTAAATTCAAATCTGCCTGAAGGGCTGGTCGCACCTGGGTTTAAAACACTGAAATCAAAGGATACACTCCAAGGACGTGAAATTAATCTGCACAAATGTTAAACTTTGGTGAACTTTGACATGCAACTTCTAGTTCCAGCCAATAAGTTAACGGTTAGCTCACCAGCAGTTCACCAACTAGCCCTGCAAACAGTCACAGCTTCCAGTCCCACCTTTTCGCGTGGATGAGAGAATGTCACTTTGTGGTGTGACCACCGCTTTAGTACAATAAAGTGGATGTCAAAATTTTTTTTTACAACTCAGCTGTTACAAAACAGAAATTCTTCTCATGCACAGTCACTCAGATTTAATTGTCATGCTGCCCAAAATGTTAAATCTAGTGTAAAGAATCATTAATTCCTGCTCTTCTAAACGATGGAACATTGCAAATATCATCCAAGCCTTCCTTCAGCCTAGAGATTTACAAAAAGTCACCCATTTTTTTTTTGTTACAGAGCCCCTTGACTACTGTAAAAACTTGTTCATCAGCCTTGACTAATTTTTTTTTGTCGACTCGAGCTGGTTCCAAACTCTGCAGCAAGACTTTTTCAGAAAAACTAAACGAAGAGTAGTTGTTAGAGTTGGGCCATCGTCCATTGCCGATAGCTGACAGTTATCGACCACTGAGCCCTCTACCATCGTAACGTAGTGATTTAAGAGCTCCCCCCTCCCGGTCCACACCAACCGGGGTGCACCCTGCCCCACACACACTACCACACACAGACAGGGTCCGAAATGAACACCCGCCAAGCACCAAATGTGGGTAGATTTCAAAGATTTCAAAAAGGTAGGAGTCAGTCTACTACGCCTAATGGAGCAAAGTGTTACACCTGTCTTAAACAAATAATTCCTAATCGTTTTATTGTTATTAACCCCTTTATTTCATCATATCTTGCCCTGCACATTTAACTGAGAATACTTCATGTTTAGAAATATAATCAATGAATTATTAATATTGTAATTACTAGAGGAAACTCTTGATGATTTATTGTCACATCCTGGCCATTAAAATCCAAATTTTCTGTATTACATTTGAAGCGGCCCTAACTTAGGATAATTACCTGGCTGGAATCCAGCAAATAATTAATTAATAATGCATAATGCACTCACATCCACTGGGCTGAGTGCCTTTTCTTTTTGTTTTTTAATTCACTGGTATATTCTCCAGTTACATCACTATGACTAGTATTTAAAATATTTTGATGATCTGCTTAATGTGGTAGGTGAGGATGGGCTGTGAATGGCCTCAAATGTTGAAAAATAGAAACAGTAATTAATATCCAACATACATATATATAAAAAGAATAAAAGAAAGTATATACAAAATTATAGTACCTTTATAGGAGTAGCCCATAAGACGACTGAAGAAGAAGTAGCCCATAAGATGACGCTCTAAAATTACAGTGCAGTCTTGTCCTATTTATGAGAGTCCTGACCATCTATTTGTGAGAAGTATTTTACTATCCAAGCTGGTAATAATCATCCGTCAGGCCAAATGGAAATGAATCCGCTTACTATTCCGTGTCCATGTCTATGTCAGGGAAAAACGAATAGATTATCACACTGCTCTGCTTGTGGATGGCTTTCTTCTATCAAGGATAGAGCTAAGCTTTAATAAACGGAGGAAAAATGCTTAAATTCTCATGGTAATGATTTTTGCTTTCATTAAAGCTAAATAACAAATCTTTAATTCAGAAGGCCTTCCAGAGCGTCTCTGATTATTTTATGAGTGACTGATAACAGATTCCCCCCCCCCCAGTGTAACTGGAGGCTTCCGGGCTCAGCGGGCTGCCGGAGTATCCACTTTATCAACACATTCATTTTGTACCAGCGAGTGTTTGTTTATCGTTTAACCTGAAGGAAAATGTGACACTGCACCCTCAGGAATTCCACATGAGTCTCATTATTGACTCTCCACTGCTGCTTGTGTACACAGCTAACACCCACTTCATACAAACATTCATTGTTAATTTACTGGTTTGACACATGCCACCCTGCATGCTGTTTATCTTTCTCAATTAACTCAATCTGCTTCTGTTGTATTTTACTGCATGTTTTTGCTCAGCTGGACAGTTTTTTTATTAGTTTTTACTAGCATATAGCCTAGTTTGTGACCACAACGCTGAGCCACACAATCCATCACACCCAGTCGCTGTCTCATTAGTGCCATATGAATGGGAGGTAGGCTGCCATAGTGAAGGTCAACCAGGCATTTCATATCCAAGGGTTAGACAAGATTTGGCATGAATGGGCGTCTATAATTGATTGATGGGTCATTGCTTCGTCAGTCGTCTTCCATCTGTTTCTCTGTCTATCCAACCTTTGCATTGTTCCAATCTCTCTCCAGTTAGTATGCCTGTTGTTGCTCGGTTGTACTGCACTGATTATGATTTATTTCATACTCAGTGCCTTCATGCCTGTCTGTTCACTTCTATAAATTTTCCTCTCTTTCTGCAGCTTTAGCGTCACACAAAAAATCACTGGGTCAAAATTGACTCAATTTAGGTCCATATAACACTGTGTTAGCTTTAGCCAGGACAGCCAAGCCAAGACAATGGGTTGTTTTGACCCAGTGTTGCTGTTACTTTTTATATTAGTGTTGGGTTATTTACCCAAACTAAAATATGGAATGGTTGAGAACCGTTAAAGAGAGCCGAAGTCTCTGTTCGGCTAGCTTCTGTAACTCAATGCAATCTCTCATTCAGCATTTCTTTCATTGGACTTTTAAAAAAAATGTCCCTTGGCTTTACTTTTCATATTCTAAGACAAATCTGCATCCACTAAAGTACTTGCTATTAGAAGCTGAAATCTTTGCAGTTTTTATAACACAACGTCTACTTTGTGAGCACAGAAAAAAAACAAAGCTCTCACGAAAATTTACCAGTAATTACATTATCATAGCTTGGTTTCGTCCATATCCATAAAATTCACCAAAGTTCTCTTCTTAAAGCAGAAGTCGGTAGGATTGAGAAGAGAGTGGGCTTGAAAATTTGAACAAGTACAACATCCAGGTCCCTCCCCCTCCCCCTCTGCTGTGCTCCAGCTCACCTCCAAAGCCCCTCCCCGCAGAGCAGCTCGGTCTAATTCTTTCTTTTTAGCTTTTCTTTATTGGTCTTCTTCTGTTTACTTGTCTTTGTCTTATAAGCTTTTGTTGGCAAAGGAGGGATGGGCAGTTTTCTCATTGTTTGGTGGTTATTTGTCTGCCATTGCGTCCGCTCACTGAAGATACGGAGCTTGACCGAGTGAAAGCATGTGCGTGGGAGGGGAGCTGCTCGCAGCGTGTGCACAGGCAGTGATTGACACTCCGCCAGATACTCCTCCTGGCTCTGATTTGTTGTTTTGATTCGGGTGTGGTGGATTCTTGCAAGTGGCATTAGGGGCAGTAGGTGGAGCCAGAGGAGCGTGATTTTTTTTTTTTTTTTTTT
>NTHP01000487.1:1280-17449 GCA_003416845.1 Oplegnathus fasciatus | reverse complement strand
GATATCTGATGTTTGGTTCTGTTTCTAACAAGGCTTGTGAGCCAATAGTATATCACCGTTGGTATCATGTGGTATCTCTGTGTCGTCAGTGGTCAAGAGTCTTAGTAGTTGCCAGTTAGTGTGGAAAAAACGGAAGTTTTGGAAATGTAAAGTTTGACAGTAAGCGCCTGGCTTCACTCCGGTACCAAGACCAAGTGCTCAGCGACAAGAGGAGCAAGACCAGGGTGAACATTGGTTCAGCTTTTGCTCGTTGGAGTCGGCTGAAGGAGTTTCAAGGGCTGAAAAGCCACAACGAGGTGGCCACTTTTCTTTTTGACCGGTAAGCTAAAGCTAAGGTTTCGTTAGCTAACTGGAAGCTACACCAACACTGTCTCATCAGATCAACGTGCACGACATAAATGCACATAATCACTACTGGTTCAAAATAAATCCATTACTCTACTACGAAAGATTCTTCACTTGATATGACTGAGTCTGTCTGACTATTGTTTTCTTGCATGTGTTACTTTTCCAGCTTCAGTCCTCCAAACTGTAGTTGGGAGACCTCTGGTTTCTTTAGGCGAATTCAGTTGGTTTTAGCCCGGCTCATCAGTTAGCTGGTAACTAGCCTCTGCAGTCTGGGCAAANTTAAAAAAAAAACAACGAATATTCGAACCCCAAAATTGAAAATCAAATACCTACCCAACAAACGAATATCCAAATAGTCGAATATTCGGGTGCAGCCTGGCACAAATAGAGGCACCACCACACAGGCGGATGATGAGCCATCCACCTCTGTTTGTCCCCCACCCCTCAAGAGACAACATACCTCCAGGAGCGCTTTAATGGGCTTTTTAATGGAGGTGGCAGAAAAGGAAGATCGACGCTTCCAGGCTGGGTGAGACAATGCCAAAAGATTTTTGGATTTGTTTGAAGAATTAGTTAGAAAGCAATGAGTTCATCATTTGTTTATTATTATCATTATTATTATTATTATTGGTTAATTGATTTATTTTATTGGTTTACATTATATTAATGTAAAGCCTCCACATTTGACTCCATGCGTTACATTAGCCCACATCCTCTGTATTACAATCTCATGAACATTTTCTCTGTACCGCATACTGTGCACATTCCACGGTCAGTATTACAGCTCTTTCATCTCATTTTAAAACAGATATATTGTACATATTTTATATACATATTTTTTCATATTCATATTTATTGTCTATTTTCTGTTTTATTTAAGTTTCTTGACTGGCGCAGTACTTGCTTTTTACTTGTTTTCTATTTTTATTCTCTTACTATGTTTATTGACATGCAACAAAACACTAGGACAAATTCCTTGTACTGTATGTGTAAACCTACTTGGCAATAACCCTGATTCTGATTATGTTATAATCATACACAAAACAATTAAATTGTTAAGTTGTGGAAAACAGTCTTGAATCTGTGTTCTTGACATTCTGCGTCTAAAACTGTAGAAATTATCAGGAATTGTATGTAGGCAGCACGGGATGGCGGGCAGGTGCAGTGAACATCTTTACAGTACCTTGTTATTCAAGCAATTTTGTGTTAGCATATTCTACAAATAAGTACATTTATGGTAAAAGGTTAGACCCTACCAAGGAAATGGTGATATTCCTTGTGTGGCTGTCATCTGAATGTTAACGTAGACAGGTGCTGTGCATGTACTGAAGCAAAAAGGGAAAGTCTTCCAGCATCGTTTCACCCTGTTCTGCAATGGCATTGTCCTCTAGGAATATGAAAGTAGGGTGCAGTAGTTCTCACTGGTGGTCTGAGACAAATGTGCACAAGACATACTGCTTTATGTACAGGGTTGTGAACAATTATGGACTGAACTCAAGTTGTAATTAGAATAGATCTGCTGTTCACCAATCGACCAGATAGAATCACTAAGACCTATAACCTCTTGACCGGCCTGTCAGACCATAATGCAATTTTTTTCTCAAGAAAGCTCACAAAACAACGTTTTTCAAATTCATTTAAAGCTATATCTTATGACACAATCCCAAAGACTCAACAGCAAAAGCTTGAGGCAGCTCTGAAAGAGCTTGATTGGAGTAAAGTCCTCTCAAGCGGGGACATAGAGAGTGGTTGTGATTAATTTTTTGTAACAATTAATGATGGCACCCTTTACTAGAAGGGGAAGTCAAAATAAAAGAAAGGGGAACACTCTGCCCTGGCTGAATGTTGAATGTAGGAAATTGATGAAAGATAGAGACCAACTGCTTAAAAAACCTTTGAAGTCTGGACTGATTACAGACCGACACAAATTCACCTCAATGAGAAATAAAATAATACAGACTATACGAAAGGCCAAAGCAAATTTTTTTATGGACATTATTGAAGGTGCAAAAGGGAATGGAAAAAAAATCTGGCAAAATATTAACAAACTACTCGGTAGACAAAACAAACAGGATAATAAAGAATTAGAACTCAGCATTAATAATGTAATAGTGAAAAATCTGATCACCCTAGCTACCAATCTCAACATTTATTTCTCAAATTCTGTCTATGAGATAACCAAGCTTTTTACTCCATCTGATGTTACCCATAGTCTTATTAATCATGCACAGCCTATTTTTAAAATAGAGGAAATAACAGAACCGGAAGTGGCCGACATTATTGGTGCACTAAAAAGCTCTAAAGCTAAGGATGCCTACGGGCTTGACACCAACTTTCTAAAATTACATAAAGACTCCTTGGTACATCCAATTACACATCTGGTTAATCTGTCATTTAAACAAAAAGTTGTTCCATCATCTTGGAAGGTGGCCACGGTTACCCCAATCTTCAAATCTGGGGTAAAAACAGACANACATTATTGGTGCACTAAAAAGCTCTAAAGCTAAGGATGCCTACGGGCTTGACACCAACTTTCTAAAATTACATAAAGACTCCTTGGTACGTCCAATTACACATCTGGTTAATCTGTCATTTAAACAAAAAGTTATTCCATCATCTTGGAAGGTGGCCACGGTTACCCCAATCTTCAAATCTGGGGTAAAAACAGACAGACAAACAGACTAATTATCGGCCAATCAGCATCCTCCCAGTCATATCTAAGGTCGCTGAGAAGTGGGTAGCAAAACTATTGACTGGACATCTAAATAAAGGCTACACCCCTCTGCATCCCATGTAATTTGGGTTCCATGCCCACCATTCCACAGAATCAGCAAACTGTGTCTTTTTAGAAAAGGTCAAAGGCTTATTGAATAAGAGTTCCTGTGTCGGTGCCATCTTTCTAGACTTAAAGAAAGCATTTGACGCATTGGGCGCTCTTTAGTACTTTTTGCGTTTTTGTTTATTTGTTTAGTTTTCTGCTCTCACCAGAGAGGAACTCTTAAATATCGGTCTATCAGCTGGTCAAACTTTTTCTCCGGTTTTCATCGAACCAGAAAGTCTTTCCGAGCTTTTAGTCGGAGCAGCAGCAGCTCTCTACGGGATATGCTGGAGATGCCGACGAGGGAAACGAGCAGGAGCGCTTGTTAAACTGTGACAGCAGGGACTACGGACTGCGCTCCCGCCCATACACCTGGCAAATGTTCGCTCTCTGGCCAACAAGATGGACAAGCTGCTGCTCCTCAACAGAACAAACACGGACTTTTACAGATCTGCTGCCCTGTGCTTTACTGAAACCTGGCTTGGTGAGCACATCCCGCTCACTCCATCTACAGAGCTGCCACCTCCTCCGTGGAGACCGCACAGAGCTATCGAGGCGGAATCTGTTTCTACATAAACGAAGGTTGGTGTACAGATGTCACAGTGTTGAAGAAATCATGCAGTCCTCACTTCCCCCCACCCTGTGGAGAACCATCAACTGGCTGACAACCTGAATGTGTTTTATTGCAGGTTTGACAACCCCACATTCACATCCTTCACCCGCTCTGACATCAAACAATCACCAACACCCCTTGCCACCCCCTCACCCCTCCCCACTGACCCCCACCTGCACTCAGGATCTGTGAAGAGGATGTGTGTCAGCTCTTTCAGAGACAGAAGATCAGCAAGGCACAAACTTCTGTGATCAAAGAATGGATCACAAACTTCCTGACAGACATGAGGCAGCAGGTGAGGCTGGGGAGCTCAAAACTGTGGAGATGACAATAGATTTCAGGAAAAACATCAGGAAAAAGGCCCAGCAGAGGATGCACTTCCTGCGCCAGCTCAGAAAGTTCAACCTGCCTCAGGAGCTGCTGATCCAATTTTACACCACCATCTTTCAGTCTGTTCTCTGCACATCCATCACTGTGTGGTTTGGATCGGCCACCCAACAGGACAGGAACAGCCTACAACGGACAGTCAGGACTGCAGAAAGTATCATCGGTGCAGAACTGGCCTCCATTCACGACTTATACATGTCCAGAGTCAGGAAACGGGCAGAAAACATCACTGAAGATCCATCACACCCTGGACATAACCTGTTCAAACTTCTCCCCTCTGGGAGGCGCTACAGAGCTCTGTATGCCAAAACAACAAGACACATGAACAGTTTCTTTCCTCAGGCTGTCACTCTGATGAACACTTAACACCAGTCAGTGTCAAGAATGAATGTGAATGTAACACCAACATTCACTGGACCTGTAAATAATATATTATTATTATATATTCTCATTGTTTAAATATAAACTATTTTTATTATGTAAATATCATCACTCAAACACAAAACTATGCACGCTATGTATACTGTCATATCCACCTACCTCATGTGTATAAAGCTACCAGTTACAGTAATCATATTTATTTCAGCATCCTTTGCACTTTGCTCCATTGCACTATTGTCTTACTGTCTACACTTGCTATTGTTGTTTTGTTTTTTATACAGTATATATATACTTTATATATATACCTGTACATAGTAGTTTATGTTTACCTCGTCGAGCTTGTTGTCCTTTAAGCTGTATGTAAGTCTATTTCTGTGTATGTACACTGAGAGCAAAGAAAAACCGGAGTCAAATTCCTTGTATGTGTACACATACCTAGCCAAAAAAGCTGATTCTGATTCTTTACCTATTTTAGGAATAGAAAATGTCTCAACTGGCATCAGTAATGAAAATGTACCAGAGAAAGAAAGCTGTGCATTTTTCCCCCCTTGGCTGCTGTACATTTTTTACGCCACTAGATGGAGCCATCTCTCCACTCACAGCCAGCCCCCGCCTTCTTGACATCTCCTCTGAAGCCAGCGTGGCCTCAGCGCTGCCACAGACTTCCATAGGAAAATGCTGCTCCAAATCTGACTATGCATTGTTTGCTGGAGGAGGCACCCAGTGGAGAGTGCTTATGCTTTTGAATCTACATTCATGCCCTTTTCAAAACACATTTGTGCTTTTTAATGCACATGGAAAGGCTTTATTGATGTGTTTTCTTAAGCAAGATTCAAGATGTCCATCGTCATATACACAACAATTAGGTAAAGCAGTCATTGGCAATGACATTCTTATGTCTCAGGCTTCCTCCAACAGTGCTCTTACATGAATAAATAACAAAAATATGTAAAATGCAGTAAGTATTACTGCTGCTGGGTTAGCTTTGGGCCTATTCACTTCAAATGGTCGGAAGAGGTCAGAGAGGGCAGCTGAGCTGCACCCCCTTTGACAGTCCAGAGAAGAGAGAGAAAAGATGTGGTCTGAGCTTTATATATGACCTGATGAGGTCATGAGTCATGTGCCACCTTGACCAATGGTAGCTGAGAGCTGGGCACATAGGCAGGGTTTCACACTCAGGTGTGAACACATGGGGATCCTGGAGAACAGAGTTTAAATGGCTCTCTTTGTTCTCAGAACAAAAGAGCCGTGCAGTCTCAGCCGCCGTTTTCATTTTCATTCATGGCAAGATTCCCAACGTGTGTGTGTATCTTTCTATCTATCTCTCTGTAACTGTCGGTCTGCTCTGTGGTAGGGTTTTCCTTAGGCACAAACAGACATCATTTCCTCATCTAGCGGTCAAATATCAGCACTACGAGACTTCAATCACATTCAGGCTGAATCCAAATGTCCAACCTCTGGACTTGCGGACTGAGCCCTCGCGGACTTCAATCGTACGTACTGTGACTTGTTCCCCGTCATCACGTATGCGAGAGCGCGAGACTGCAAGGCTGTCTATAAGGACCGGACCATGGCTAAATGAAATGGGTATTACTTACATTGGAAGAACTTCTTTTGTTGTTTTTTGGCAATTTTTCTTATTTCTCTTAGCCTGTACGTATATTTGGCATTACACTGCACAGCTTGTTATAGGCTACCATCACTTAAAGACTACAATAATAAAATGCATTTTGATTTCCTCTATAGCCTTCTATCATGATGTGGTTGAATATTATTTCTGGCCTACATGATTCAGGTTATGTTTAATAAAGTCATTGTTTTACACATTCATAATAAGTTCTTTTGGGGGTTTTTTGGTCGGCAATTGGAAAAACTACAACGTCTCGTCCATATTGCAATGAACTGTGGGTAATTAAATCAGTGAAGTCCGGTAAAGTCTGCACCCCAAGCGAACTCTCTGGAAGTCTGCATAAAGTCTGCTTGAGGCCCCTTGAGGACTGGATGAATTGTGGGTTTGGACAGCCCTCAGTACTCGTACACTTCCCGCGAACGCGCCCGGAAAGTCTGCGAGTCTGGAAGACCAGTAAAGTCCAGACATTTGGATGCAGCCATAGAGAATAGACCACACTACAATAAAAGAGATGTTATTGATGCCATATAGATAGTCCAGCTCTCTGCAGCGTTGTCAGGGAGGTTAGAGGTCAAGGTCATTTATTATATCAAAGGCTTCTTCATTCTCTCTGTCTGTCTCTCTGTCTTAGTATGTATATCTCTATCTATCAATCTGTCCAGTGAAAACGATGAATGAAGAACTGATGCTTTGATGTTTTCATCAAAACATCAATTACATACATTACAAAAACATAAATTATAAAATACTTTAACGGATTAAGGGAGCTCAATTCACAACCAACACTATAACACACACAACTACGTCAACGACAACGCAAGTGTCTCAATTGTTGTGCCACTTCAAATCTTGTCTTTCGCCTCCAAAGGCTTTCCTCGTGACTCCGTAGTTCCACCAGAGTTCCTCATTAACCCAGATGTCTCTTTGGGCGATGAAGAGTATTGTTTCTCGTGGCCCATCAGGGAAGTTCAAAGTGAACTTTTGGGGTTTGACATTAGGATTCTTCCTTGAGTGGTTCTTCCTTCTGCTTACATGTCCTTGTCTGGATGACATGCATAGGGGAGTGCGGTAGCATCAAGGCACAAACCCCTGCCGCTATCTCCCTTGAAGAAGAACAGGTACCCCAATTGCGGCCTCTGGGTCCCCGGAGCTTCGGAAATCGTCGTCCCGTGATAATCCTAGAATATGCTTCAGGCAGTCCCCAATGTTAATACTTGTGGGTGTATATCAAAATATTCCATCACACTGACTTTTGAACTGTGCTTGGGTTATGCTAAATTAAAAACTGCATTTACTTGTATTTTTGCCAATACAATTCCTCCCTTTGAGCATTCCTGTGCTCACAAAATCATGCAAAAATACAGAGGAATACACAAGTTTTCAAAAACATGCAAAGTTGATTGTGCCTGCACAGACCACTCATAACCATGATGGATATAAGGAACATAAATGAAGAGAATTACGTGAATTCACACTCTAAGATATTGAAGTGAGATTAATCCAAACATAATAATATTGAAGAAACAAACATAATGAGATGTTGGTTGTTAACATATCAGAGTAACATAATGAAAACGAGGCGATACATAGAGGAAAACAGAAGAGTTCAGCATCAACATCAACTTTGTTGTGGTAAGGTGGAATCCAATCTGAGACCCAGTATTGAGCCATGGATGGGCTTAATCCACAGGATTCATCATACTTCATTGTGTCAAGGACAGTGTCAACGTCACGAGAGGGGCGTCTTATGTACTCTCCCATCACACCGCCTACCCAGCAAAGGGGCATAGTTCTTACACAGGTCAGTAGCATAGTACAGAAACAAATAGTCAGACCTTGTATGATCAGAACAGGAACCAATATTTGAAACAACATAGCTCATCATGGCCCAAAGTTGTCATATAGCCACTGTATACCACTGGTCCCAGCAGATGGTGATAGTGCAAAGTGCTGTGCCAAGTTGTCTAGGAGGTGTATTATCTGAGTGATGCAATCATGTGGGTCAGGCATAAGCACACAGCGTACTGAACCAGTCAAATTTAGAGCAGCACACATTTCTCTTTCCATTGCAAAAATGAATTCCAAAACCATTTCATGTTCTAGCAGAACTTCTCTATGATTTCTCGCTGCATTGTTTAAGGCCTTTAAGGCTTTGGTGCTGTTTGTCTGTAGGTAATGTTATCAATGTGATCAGCAAGAAATGCGACACCATACCATGGAAATAGTCCTATCCCCTATTTTCCCCCCAAGTTCATGTGATAATGGTAAGAGTCAAGGGTATCAAATTGTGCCATTTCTCTTTTAGCTCGATGGTGGAGAGATAATTCAGAATTGGTTATGTTTGTCAGCGGAATGAAAGACATAGATGGGGTGAGTTTAGCAAGATAACAACAACCTGCCCAGTTTGGTGGTAAGAAACCATAAGCATGATTTCCACTTAACCAATGGTAGTCTCACAGTCCTCCTATGCCTTTTATGGTGTTTACTACAGGAACTCCAGACAAAAGACAATCTTTATCAACACATGGAATCATCACATTTACAGTCACACAGACAGAAATTGTCTTTCATCTGTAGCATACCTTCTTACCTACTATCAGGCCTTTACTGCGCAGGCTGCTGTCCTTCGAGTTGTCTGGAAAGGTCCATGGGAGGTCACACAGGGATCTGCAAATGGTTTGATTGAAGTATCTGGAATCTGATGCACAGTTCTCCATCACAGTGGTTTCACACTCTGTTTTGTTAAACTTTACATGCCTGCCTGTTTCCACTGCCATACGGTGCAATTACAATTATGCAGTTGGTCTCATCCCTGCTGGGTGGTACCCCGCCCAGAGGTAATACATCTTCTGCAGAGAGTGACTGTGAAAAACAGGCCAGACAAGAGGTGTCAGGCATCTGCACATGCCCTTGGGCTAACACGCAATGATACCATGAATTTCTTTGCCATGGTGCAGGTACATGCAGGTACTCAGGTGTGTACCACCATGTAGCCGATCTCGGTCTAGGAAGCTTCCTTGAACCTGACTCCATTTTAAAGCCATTTGGAGTCCGAGCAAGCATTTCAGTTCTTGTGTGGTTGGCATGAACTGATGTATCAGTATGTTCAGCTCTTTAACATACTCCTCCCCTCCGACTTCCTCGACTTTGGGCAAACTCTGCATCACTTCTTTCGTGTCTGTCACTGTCCATGCTCTGAAGACGTGTTCCTCCAGCACCATCTGCCACCTCTACCAGTGGAAATTGATAGTTGTGATTGGCAGGTTGCCAGGAAGTGGAAGCTCGGGCGTCGGCGGCGTGTTGTGGCTTGGGGGGCTCCAGAAAGCTGCAGCAGCTGAGGTTGTGTCAGTTGGTGGTGTCTGGAGTGTTGAAACTATTTTGACTATCTGGTTCAGTCTTTCCTCCAGTTGTTGCTCCATCTGACGCCATGCTGCATTCATCTGGCTCAAGTCTGCTGCTGCTGCTGCTGCTGCTGCTGCTGCTGCTGCTGCGTAGGGTGACAGAGTGGAATAATTCAGCGGTGGTGGAGCCGTGGCTGCTGGCGTAGAAGTTGCAGCCGGCGGCGGAGGCAAGACTGATAGTGAAACCTGGGGTTGTCTTGATGGAGTCGAGTCCAAGTCGGGGTCACTTGTGTATTTGAGACACTGAGAAGACACAGTAGATTTTTCTGCCTGTTTGCATCTTTCCCTGCGACTGGCTATTTCGAACCAGTCTCCGTAGGCTCTCCAATCTGCTTTAAAGGGCACATACTCCTTTTTCTTTTTACCCTTTAATTTACTCTTTTCTTCCTGACTTGCTTTTTCCTTCTCCTCTAATTTACCTATTAATGCTTCTAACTGCCTCAAACTAAAGCTTCCTCCAGGTGGGAACCCACATTCACTCACCCACACATTCATTTGATCATTTCAGCTCATTTGTCCACAGTTCTTTATCATATATTGTACATTTGGTGGTCCCATGTCTGTTGGATCAGGACCTTGGATCAGGACCTTGGACCTGACCCGTCCTAGTACCTCGTCAGTTTCGTCTACTTAATTATTAACTCTAGAAATCACAGCGGAATTTTATTTTATTCCAGCCCTGGTCTTTTCTCAGAGTTTTTACCTAAGCATCAACTCTGAAAATCACAGTGGAATTTTTCTTACCCGAAAGACACTTCTGAATGGAGCTTCCCAGTTCATATTCTATTCAGGAATGCTGTGGTGACTCGACCCCGTCCTCAGGCCTCTGGGACCCACGTCTTCCACCCTTTGTTTGTAGGGGAGGTACTGGGACTGTGCACAGCTTTTTCCTTCAGTGCTGAGTCTGTTGTCGATTCATGTTGAGCATCCTGTTCGTGATTCCAGATTGCTGTGGAAATTTCTGAAATAAAAGGCTCACAAACAAGAAAGTGTCTTTCTGAGTTTTATTGACATCTGCAGATGGGCACAGTCAGTCTTCAACAATGTTTTAGGCAGGGAGAGCAACTTCTCTTTCTGTCAGAGCATACTTATACAGGAGAACTCTGTTACACCTCAACCCTTATCTGACAGTTTGCACCTGCGCTTTGATGCAAAGTGAGAACTATCCTAGAATATGCTTCAGACAGTCCTGAATGATAATACTCATGGATGTACATCAAAACATTCGGTCACACTGACTTTACAACTATGCTCGGGTTATACTAAATTAAAAACTGTGTTCATTTGTATTTTTGCCAATACACATCCCCTTTATTGAAGGGCATAGCTGTGATGACACCTGTGGAGAGAAGGAATAGAAAAGCGTCAGTGTTTGTATGCACATTCAAATATTCACTCTCTATTAAAAACGATTGGATACCAAACAAAATATGCACTTACCTTTACCTTTTTCCTCTCCAAAATCTATTAAGGGCTGATGATGGAATCGTCGTCCTCGATTGTTTTTGGGGAGGAACTCAAGCCTTCAAATCTGAGGTGGGTTTGTTGGTGGTCCATGTTGTCTCCTTATTTAACACCATCTGCCCTCTGGCTGCTTGAGGCCTGTTGCCTTTCCTGTCCACAGAATGACCTGTATTGAATGAGGGCAAAATGTAAGTAATGTAAATAAGGGAGTGCATGAAAAAAACTACAGTGCACACAAAACTGCCTCCAGTTACAATAGACGTAAAATGCTTACGTAGAATATATTCTGTTCGCTGCCTATGCTGAAGCTCTCTCCACTTGCGGTAGTAGCTTCAGTAGTGGAGAAAGCCAGCTTTTGCATCCTGCTCTTTTGAAGGCGGGTTACCATTCAGTGTTACAGGAAAGGCACTGCATCCCAGTGTCGCACAGATCCAGGCACAGTTGGCACCAATGCACTGCGGGACGAATGGGGAAAAAAAACACATGTACATGAAATGCATTTATCTCTATTTTTCTTTTTTTCCCTTTCTCTATAATTTATCTTTTTTATAGATATACTGTATATGGATATAAACACAGCCAGTTTCCATTGAGCACTCCTCTTCAAACTCATAATGGGGGTTTACTGCCACAGACTTCTGGCAGTAGGTGATATTTTAGAATGCATACCTGTTTCGTCCCAGACGAGGTGTTGATGCTGATGCTTCTGATGCTGATGCCACCACAGCCTCGGATTCAAGTGCCATGTACCTGTGTTGTAATACATCTGTGTAGACCAATTAGACAGTCCAACAGAAAAAAAAAAATGTAACATGTCCTTGTTCGTTTGATGGAAGATTGCTATGAGTACATCGGGAAACAGAAATTTTGCTGTTTTTTTTGGAACGTGCTGTGTATGTAATAATGCTAAGCACTCACTTGGCCTTCAGATGTTGTAAATCTGACGCTGGGTTGGACAGTGGGACCCCACCTTCTCCAAGGAAGAACTTGCCCTTGTCGTCTTTGTCTCTGTTTTGATGTTGTAAGGAGACTGGCCTGATATAGTGGAAGTAGCATTCAAACAACTGCAGAGAAACAAATACAGAAAAAGAAAGATCATAATATGAATCCATTTACCACTTAAACATAAAACCTTCTCTATAAAGGGAATGCATGCTGAGAATGAATGACTTACTCCTTCCTCTCGTTTAGCTCTGACCTCGTGCCGTGGGATTTAGAGTACTCAGTTGAATGCTCATACCATTACTGATCGGTTTCAGGTCGATCCAATCCTGTACCTGTGTAGAGGTGTGGGGTGGGATAATGGTACAAATGTTGAAACTGTACCAGCTTACAGTGACCTAAAGTTAGAAGGGGCAGAAGCATATAAACTTGATCTTAATCTTAATCTTGAATGAGGAGATCAGCTGTAGGGACGTTAATTAGCCTGCCCCGTGACCACTGAAGGCTCTTCTCCTTGGTTTCCAACCTGCCAGTAAACGGTTTGGTGAAATTGGGAACGAAAACAGAATTTTCAAATGTGAAAGATCTCGCACAAGCTTAGTTTAGGCTACATGAAAAAACAAACTACATAGGCTAGACCTTTCCTTTACATGTTGGATAGTAGTAGGTTGGGGTTCTTACCTCGTCAATGTGGATTGAACCACAGCAGGATCAGCATCTGTTTGAAGCAGTCTTGTGCAGTCGTTCAGTGTCATTTTGCAATGCAAAATGAAACGTCTCGTGGCCATTCTGCTGGAGTACCACCTCACAGTTTAGAGTCCACTTTTACTACTACTTTTTCCTTTACTTCTACTACTTCCACTACCTTCTTCTTCTTCTTTGATATTTAATGGCAGTTGGCAAACCAGCTTAAAGGTGCATTACCGCCACCTACTGGACTGGAGTGTGCAGCAGTAACGTTAGATTGGCAGAAACAAAAGGAAAAAAAAATCAATCAACTAAATTCTATTATTCCTGTCGTTTTAATGATTGTTTAGCCAATATGTCCATTTCCTTCCACCCCTACATGAGCAGGCCTGTGTAGCACATGAAAGATTTCATATACAAAATCCTGTCTGCATGACGACTTTCCAGACTTAATGCTTAAAAGCACTGACAAGCTATCAGAAGCGATTACAACGCTGGGTTGGTTATTTTCTTCCACCCATTGTAATGCTAACAGTATTCCAAGCAATTCAGCTGTGTACACTGACGTCTGATGTTTTCTTTTTCACTGCTTGGCTACCTCACAATGAGGGATAAAGAATGTAGCACCTGTGTGCCCAGTCTCCAGTTCTTTTGAACCATCTGTGAATATGAATCTCTTGTGTTGGTGTTGGTCAATATAGTTTTGTACTATTGTAATTATTATCAATATCAGCCAAAACAACCTAAACAAATGTGTAAAAATTGTTATATTTTGCATACGTGTTATACAGCTGCAACGGCCTGGTGTCAAATTGACCCCATAGGACACCGATGCATACAAAATGTATACAGGACATGAAAACATATCGTGTCAATTTTATGTTTACTCAGTTGTCCCCATTAAAGTAGGAACAGTCATCAAATATGAACCAAAAACATTATATATATATACACTACTCTAAGTTAGGGATATTCGACTTCCGGGTGAAATTTATGGAAAATGTAAAAAGTTCATGCTACAGTGATATTATATCATGAAAGTAGGGCATTTAAGTAGAAGCATGCAATGGTAGTTTCTTCATCTCAAACAATTTATTGAAATAAAAGCTAACAACAGTGGTGGGTACACCACAACAAAAAATGTCAGTGTCTCAATAACTTGTCATGTGTCCTTGAGCATCAGTTACAGCTCGACAACGACGTCTCATGCTGTTCACGAGTCGACTTATTGTCTGCTGAGGCATGGCATTCCACTCTTCTTGAAGGGCAGCAGCCGTTCCCCGATGATGCGACCTCGATAAGCTGGGGCTCTGTTGTCCATGAAGATGAACTCAAGCCTGTGTTGCTCATGCAGAGGCACAATGACTGGATTAATGATGTTATTCAGGTAGTATCGGCTTGTCACAGTACCATTCACAAGGTGTAGGGCAGTTCTGTATTGACTAGACACACCTGCCCAGACTGTAACACCACTACCTCCAAAGGCTTGTCTGGTGACAACAGTGGCTGATGCATAGCGTTCTTCTTGACATCTCCAACAGCGTTGGCGGCCATCATTTCTGCTCAATGTGAATCGACTTTCATCAGAGAACAGCACTGAGGCCCACTGGTTCCTCNTGATGTTCAATCGGTTCAAACATGTGCCGCATAAAAACAGTCCGAAGCCGTACTAAATGCACGATAGCAACATGGATCCGACATCCCAACAGTAAAACCGTAAGATATGCACAGAAAGTGGAAAGCAAGTTACTAGAACTTCTCTAACTATGGGAACAGGCTCGGTACAGAATACGAAAAAATCCTTCAAACGTTGGTTAATACAAAACTTCAGTGTGTGTTTAGATGGTGGTTAGTACAAAAACTCCAGTGTGTATTTTTAGATGGTGGTTACTACAAAAACTCCAGTGTGTGTTTAGCTGGTGGCTAGTACAAAAAAACTCCAGTGTGTATTTAGCTTAAACTCCAGTGTGTGGCATTAGCTTAAAACTGTAGGATTCTTGCAATATGACAGTGTGGACAATTCTTTCAGTTATTGCAGGTGTGTGTGTGTAAACATGAGTTAATACAACTTCAATATTCCATCCAGTACTTTTCCTCATACAGGTCATCCGTTGTGACCTGGCGCTTTTAACCTTTTTATCCTTAGTACAACAGCTCTTATTAGTAACAGTACAACTTTATGCTTACAAAGAATATATATATATTTGTATATAGGTAGCACATCTGTGTTAGGTGTATAATATGACCTCTTCAGGTGTTAAGAAACCTGGTATCAAAAGGTAATACAAAAGTAAGGCATCATGTTGTTGTTGTTGTTTTTTTTGGCAGTAGTCCCCAACCCAGACACTTTGCGTGTCGTGGAGGGTCAATGACATGAGAGGTTACTAGCACCTCGGCGTTCATGTCCAGGGTGTTTTTCTTGCAGAACTGTGACAGCCGTCCAGTTCGGTCGTTACTTGGTATCATTTCGGTCGTTACTTGGTATCATGGTGTCAGTTCGTTGTTACATCATGGGGTTAGGTTGAGGTGGCATGGAGGGGTCAGGGTCAGTGGTGGTGTCGGTGGGGGTATCATGGTAATAGGGGGCAGGGCCCATGCCGGTTCTGCGCAGGCGACGGTACCTGTTGATAATACTCTGACTGCAGGCCAATTCTTGGTGACTGCAGGTCAATTCCTGGCGAAGACGGTCATTGTCTGCCGTCAAGGTTTCCACCTGGAGGGTTAGCTGGGTCAGGTGTTCTTGGCGTTTATGCTTGTGGCGTGCTGCAGCGCGTCGTCTCACCTCTCGATCCCGGACATAACGCAGCTCGTTTCTCGTTGTTAGCGGCAAGTCAGCCACCAGACTTTGAAACGGCTTCCACGAGAGATCGGCTAGGTCAGCTGCAGTCAGTTGTACATCAGCAGTCGTGGGAGATTCTGTTTTGATGGAGGGAGTATCATCTGCTGCCTTGTCAGTAGTAGGTTCGGGTGTTGTACTTGGTTTTGCGGGTGGTGGTGGTTGCGAGTGTGTCATGGTGTAGGTGTCAGTATCATCAGAGGAATTTTCAGTCACATCCGTTGAGGGAGAGGCAGGAGTGTCGGGCACATGTGATGGCTCACTTGTCGTTGGCGGTGACTCAGGCTGTTGAGTCAGCAATTCTTCTGGGAATGTGCCACAGAGCAGCTGATACAGCAGCGAAGATGTTGATGGGGGTGGAGCCGGTGGAGGTGGAGTTGCATAGGCTGATGGTCCTGGTTGGATGACTGATTGCCGCAGTGGGGCAACAAATCCTGATGTCCCTGGCCGTTGGAAGTCCCATCCGGATGGTGCTGGTCCTGCCGCCGTGGATGGTTGTGGGTACTGGCCCACACCTGAGGGTCCTGGGACACATCCCGGTTGGAGCCATTGGTTCACGGATAGAGGAGCCTGGTTCACAGCTGGGAGTGCCCTGTAGGGCCCTTGGGGAGAGAACCCTATGCCTGGTCCCATTTGAGCTGGATCAATGGGGTTCACCTGAA
>NTHP01000486.1:417044-435929 GCA_003416845.1 Oplegnathus fasciatus | reverse complement strand
TAGAGACATTAAATGACATCCACAAGTTTGTCTGATTCTGGGAAAGTAGGAGTTAAGTCTTCAAAATGTTCTACTTGTCGGCTTCAGCTAGATATTTATTTCCAGGGGGGAATTTATTGCAAATCTACCAAAAAGTAATTGCATTCTAGACAAATAATCAAACTCTTTTTCTCTCTCTAGTTTTGGCGACAAGGAAAGGGAGATTATTTCCAGGGTATAATGTTCATGGCTGAGCTCAGCACTCCATCTGTCTGCTTAGGAAAAATACTCATCCAGGTAAGTGTCTTGGATTCGGCCTTGGAGGAGATTTGAGTGCGCTTGTTGCATGTGCATGTGTCACACTAAAAGTTCTTCTGCACTCTCCACTTCTTTTTTTTCCCCCCCTTTTCATTCAATGGAGAATATATTTACGGTCACTCCCGGCACGCAGCTTGTTCATACCCATCGGCTCCTGTTGACTGTGTCTTACACCAACAGCACTGTCATTAATTGGTAACACAGTTTGCTTGAATACACATTGTAGGAGCTGCACCCCCCTGTATTTGTTTTAGGTTTGTGTGGATGTGTGTACAATGTTTCAGTGTGCGGGTGAAGGTTGTCCCTCCATTGCTTTCTGCTTGTCCCCCATCTGAGGCTCCCACAGCTGTTAGCCTCTGAATATAGCCCCTAGTATTTAGACTGGATATTCAGCAGATACAATATCAGCCTGTCCTTCTCCCCTTTATCACTCAACACCCTGCCCCTTCCTGTCCCTCACAACAGTGCATGTAGCCATTTGATAAAAACAACAGCGGGCTTAAAGCTGTGGCCTCGTAGAGCTGCCCTGTTATACCTGTAGAATAAAGAAACAATGCATAACAAAGAGACAATAGAGTATTTATTCACGGGATGCCATGTAATTCTAGGATACCAGACTAGTGAATGGGCAAGGGGAAAGCCTTTTTAGAGATACGCGTGTAAGCTGTTAAGCTGAAGCAGGTTGACTGTTGAAGATAAAAGTTCAGCTGTAAACAAATGAGAATGTAAAATAGGGCTGCTGCACTGACACGCTGCCTTCTGTAGAAATCAGCCAGTGTCCAACCAGCTGCATGGCATACTGTGCTGCTCTCCATCGCCACTCGATCAGTCCATGCAGATATTATTAACAAATATAACAATGTTGGCATTAACAATATAAGAAAAGATGGCAAATAAGATTAACAGCGTCAGCCTTTACCAAACTGTACTGCTTGCTTTTCTTTCTCCCTCTCTCTCGACCTCTCCCTCTGTTTTTTTCCGCTCTCAGTACAAACAGCAACACACTCTCCTGCACAAAGTGAATGGGGCTCTTATGCTGATCACTTTTTTCATCTGTCGAGTCCTCCTCTTCCCTTACCTCTACTACGTCTATGGAAGGTATGTCTGTCTTTCCATCTCTGTTTTCTCATGTTCTGCTGTCTCGCTGAGCTTGGGTCGGTAACTTGCACAGCCACATGATCTCTATCTCATGGATTATGGACGTAAGGCTCAGAACGTGTGTTTAAAATCCTTTTATGTCTCCTCCGTTTGGATCCAGGTACGCGTCCATTCCCTTCCACATGGTTCCCCTGTCGGTGCCCTGGCACTGTAACCTGGGTGCTGCTCTGCTCATGGCCCCCCAGCTCTATTGGTTCTCCCTAATTTGCAGGGGAGCCCTGCGACTATTCACGGGCTCCTCCCGCTCTCAGAGACCACGTGCGAGCTCAGCCACAGCCAAGGAGCGGCAGACGGATGGCAACGCACTGCCCCAGCCTTCCAACGGCTACAGCGCGCGCTCCACAGAGCCCGAGCTGGCCACTCACTGAGAAGAGTGGAGGGGAGGGTGGGGAGGGAAGGAAGGCGAATGTACCAATGAGTATGTAAAGGAAAGAAAGCTATGAGGGAAAAGTGAGACTTGAAACAAGTAGCAACATGAAGAAAGCTACAGACGATGGCCTCAAATAGTGCTGAAGTGTTTGTGGCCAGCAGCCAAAGTCTAACAGCTAAATGATTTGGTTGCTGGCCTCCAAGTGCTTCAGCTTTTTCAGTTTGTAGGAAACAAGGAGTGTTAGTGCACTCAGTATTTAAAGATGTCATCAGGCACTGTGAAAGATAGGAACATGCACTGACCTGAGAGGAATTTGCCTGGATGTATAGCAAGCATAGGTGGCTATTTCCCTCATGTAGATCAAAATCAGTCCTCTCTGCCTCACGGTATAGGAAGAGCAGGAAAATAGGAATGTATTATATTGTATGTTAGTACATTTGCTGTAGATGGAAGGCCTGATTCAGTTTAGTAATGAAGAAGACCTTCAAAAAAGAAAAAAAATCCCGGCTAAGCAGTATTTTGACTTGTTAGTGTTTATTATCTGTATCCTCTATGTAGTCACTGTCACTCTAACAAAATGTAATCAACCTGCAGACTGACTCACCTTTAGAAGGGAGATAATCTCATAATACTGTATTCTGCTGCCTTATCCCTTTTCCCCATTCTTTGCAGTTTCTTTCCGTTTTTATTTGTTTTTATCCTCGGAGAAGGAACGTCGCTTCCTCAGACAGATAAATGTGACGGGTGTACATAGCCGATGTAAAATTGTCCTTATTTCCATGTCAGTATTAGGTTAATGTTGATTTTTCTTTTCTTTTTTTTAAGTTTTGTCTCATTTCCCCATCTAATGTTTCTGCAGACATTTTTGAACAATGACATTTCAGCATTAAAACAAAACATTTCACGGTTTTACAGCTTAGTGTACGCAAACTACCCTCCCACCCCGGCAGTGCTTCTCTGTTTCAGTGTAGATATGACCTCATTCCATTTACTGGTATCACAAAGTGTTTTTTGCATACAAGGAAGTGATGCACAGTAGCAGTCACTTTTAAATGAATTTACATGTTTTTTTGTTTTGTTTTTTTTGTTTGGTGCTGATGTAAATCTCAAAATATCCATTTGATTGGCTGAAATATTTCACTAAGGGATCCATGAGATTTGAGTATTTATAGCTTTGTTATGGGACTTCTAATGTTGCAGTTTGAAGGGAAACAAAAGTGAAAAATAAGGGAAGCATTCCCTTGTGATTGACATGCAGCACATTTGTCCACGGCAACTTGTTTTGATGCTCATTTATTTTTTAACCATTATTAAGTCTGAACTGTTTAGACCTTTTAAATTGTATGATTTGTTTCAATCATTAGAGCCGTTTATTTGAGCCACTGGTTCTATGAACCTCCTGTGAACAAATTGGCGAGTTTCATCATTTTACGTTGGTTTAAAGCAGCTTCATTGTCCTGGAAATGGGTCTAGAAAAAAAATAATACAACCAAGGTTAGAAACCATAAAGACGGGGCAGCGTGTGCCAAAACATCTGGACAACTGTGGGCATGTTGAACACAGAGTATCCATTCCCCTGTTCCATGAACTCATAAGGTACTGCTTCTTGACAATACTAAAACATTTCAACTGATGTACTGTATATTCCACAAAATGCTCGTAATTTATTTGTAAGTATTTATTTATTTATTTATTTGGTTTGTGGTTTTGAATGCATATTTATGCATACATATTATACTATATGCTTCTGAGCCTTATGTGAAGGCTGTATTGTTACTCAAACTTAGCTAAAATATACTTCTCTGTCCTGAGCCTGTCTCGAGTCTTTTTTTTTTTGGTCAGTGTTGAAAATGAGAATGTATTGAATGCCATTTTTTAAAATCGTAAACCCAGTATGAACTTGGAATCACTGCTCCATCATAAGGTAAAAGTGAGCCACTAGAGGGCGCCTGAATTCACCTATTTACGTAATGATTTTAACGCTTCACCAACTTTAATATTTTAGGCATTGGGAAGTGGACTGATGTCTCTGCTTAGAACTCTTACTACAGCATGAAAAGGCTTTTAATTTGCTGTTTTATAAAGGGAATTCCACACATTATTGTGAAAACAAATGGTAGAAAATGAGGTTCAGGATCAGCTGGCACACTGGGTTGGGACATAAAACTATATACAGTGAGACAACATTAAGTTATGTACTTTACCACACCTTTTATAGAGATCCTTTTAACATCTCGGTGTTCTAGGCCATTGCGGGCAATGTACATTGATGTGCAGGACTGGGTTTTAGCAATGTTTTCAGCAATAATTTGCCAGGTATTTAATTCACTGCATTAGCTAAATATACATCCATATCTTGTTATTTCATCCAGGCACTTTCACAAACTTTAGTGTATCACAATATATACCGGTATCATGATCATCAGGGTTTTTGTCCATACCACCCACCCTACCTGCACACAGATCAGTTAATATTCTCCAGGGTTAAAATGTTTATTGCCAATATACAAAACACACATAGAAAACATACAAAACTCGTTACTTAAAAAAATTCAAGTTTTGAGAAAGCCTGGGGAAAGCTGTTGGCCTTATTTGCATCTGGGCAAGTCCTGATCTCTTAATACTTTAGTATCTCCTCTGTCTCGGGGAGAAGATGGTGTTGGGGTTGCTGTCTCGTTCCCTCTCCTTCTCCCGCTCCTTCTGGCTGTTCGGGGACAGAGCCTCCTCCACCTTCTTCTCGGTCTTGAAGAGATCTCGACCCGTGCGCATGATGTGCTCCTCAATTTTGCGGTGCCGCTTCATGTCCGACAGTACTTTGTCCAGCCGAGCTTCCCTTTTCACAGACGAGCGAGCTGAAGAGCCTGTGACAGAAGGAAAAAAACGTCAAACCATCACTTTTACTGTGCTCTCAAACATTAATGAAACCCAACAGTGAAAAGACGTTCATTAATTTAGCTTATGCTGTTCAGGAGTACAAATGTTAAAACTCGTGGTCTCACCTGGTGTTCTGCGTCTGTTGATGAAGGCGTTTTTCGGAGTGGCTTGCATTTGCTCTTCATCAAAGTCAAACTCGGTTGGAGTTGGAGGCCTGGGGGGTAAAAAGTCATGAGGCTTCTCATATACAGTACATGTACACAAACCAAAATCCTTAGAGATGACATGATGAGAAAAAGTAATACTGACTTGCGTTCTCTCTCCTCCCGCTCCCTTTCCTTCGCCGCCTCTTCCTCGTCATCTCTTTCAGGTGAGGGGGTACGTTCGGGTGTAGGGGGCCTCCTAGGAAGGGGCACAAAGTTCAATTCCAGCATCTCCCCTTTAGCGAGGAGCTCATAGAGTCTTTTGATCTCAGCGGGAGGGGGCATCCAGTTTTTGGGGTCCTCCATTTCCTCGTCGCTGTATGCAAGCTCCCATTCGCCGTCCACTACTGCAGCCTGCTTTCCCTCTTCACCATCCACCCCCGTGTCTGCCTGAGGTTCCTCCTTTTGTGCCTCTCCTTCCACTGCATCTGTGTCTCCATCTGAGAAGGCAGAAAAATGCACAGAAAGTCAGTTTAACAAAAGCTGTTGACAGTGCAACCTTATTTTATTGTGCACCATACAGAATTATAGCACTTCACTATTACATTATATGTAGATGTACTGTTGATAAATTATACTGTGAACTATATATACTGTATAAATCTATGCAGTACTACATATATTACATATCAAGTACTGGTTAAACTCTTTAACAACTTGGGAAAACAAGTCAAAGCTCCCGGTGAAGGAAAACAAAAGTCAAAACGAGTTACTACACATCTTGTGAACACAGTAATCCTTTAAACAAGAAACCGGAAAGATTTCACCGAAGGATTACTTGATAAACATGTTTGGTTTGGTCTTCCAAAACAATTACACATCCTTTTCATTTTAAGGAGGGCTGCATCAAATACTGAGTAATATTGATTTACATGGAAACCGTTTCTGTTTTGATTGACAGTGTTTACTTCAATGTTTTTTGTTTTTTAGTAAACTTAAATGGACACATACTGTTGATTTAAAAGGCCTCCATTGGAAATGTTTACACTTGTACAGTACTGTACGTTATTTAGAGCCGCAATGATCAGTCGATTAATGGACAGAGAACTAATCGGCAACTATTTTGATAATAGACTAATCGTTTAAGTTATTTTTCCAGCAAGAATTCCCCAAATTTGATTGTTCCAGGTTCTCAAATGTGAAAACTTGCCCCTTTTCTTGGTCTTGCATTGTAATAAGTTGAATATTTTTGGAATTTGGCTATTGGTTAGATAAACCAAGGCATTTGATGAGGTCATCACATATTGTGATGGGCATTTTTCACTGTTTTACAATGTTTTATAGACCAAGCGATTAATTGATTAATTGAGAAAATAATTGTTAGATGCAGCCCTGATGTTATTTACTACATGTTGAGTGTTTTGCATGATTGATATATCTTAACTTGCACCTCATTTGTATTTATCTACTGCATAATTACTTGTACCGTTATATATTTCATTACTTATACATTATTTTTATTCATCAGTTGTACCCCTTTTACATTCTCTGCTCTTTCCTGGACTTGAACACACATTTTATACCTAACCTGCATATTTGCAGTGGTGGAACATAACTAAGTACATTTACTCAAGTACTATACTTAAGTACAGTTTTGAGGTACTCGCACTTTACTTGAGTATTTCCATTTTCTGGTACTTTATATTTCCACTCAACTACATTTCAGAGGCAAATACTGTACTTTTTACTCCACTACATTTATTTACTAACTTTACTTACTTGTTACTTTGCAGATTCAGATGAATAATGCAAAACATAATCAACAAATAAATCATGATGTAATATTATAGATTAAGATAAAACTTTATTGATCCCTGGGGGGAAAAAATGACAGGCTACCCAGCAGATAAAGTACTTGGATCTTTACCAGCTACAGCATTAAAGTGATGAACACATTAATGCATCAGTAATTATCATCCAATAATATATTATTCTGAAATGGGCCATTCTACATATAGAGTACGTTTACTTTAGGTACTTTTAAGTATATTTTTATGCTAATACTTTTGTATTTTTAAAATGTTTACACTGTGGTATTGAAGATCTGAGTACTTCTTCCACCTCTGCATATTTGTACTTATGCAGTTATGGCTTAGCTACCATTTATTGTTAATCCCTTTGTATCATTCCTTACATTACTCAGTGGTTTTTGTCACATTAAATATTTAACTGTACTGGGCACTTTTCAGACTCTGAATCAAGACTTTTCCCCACAAACTTCATGCCTACCATGAGTGCTTTTAAGACATGTAGCTGCAGACACTAAATCTCCCTCTTGTTTTCAGTCTATATTTATTAATGGAGTTACCCTTTTCATCCTTGGTGGTTGTATCCTCCTCTGTGGCAGAAGTCATCTCCGTGTCCTGCTGCTCTGTGTTGCCCTCCTCCTCTGTGACTGCTGCAGGTTTCTCTGTGTCCTTCACACCCAGAGCCTCGATGCCCTCCCTCAGTGAAGAGTCCTCCGCCTGCATCCTTCCTCCTGCTGCTGGTGAACTTTAGAGCCACGGATCTGCTAAACAGAAGCATTATGACAACACTTTAATACAACTGAAAGTGACTGTAGGCACGTAAGCTAGCCAAGAGTAATATAATTATAACGTTTAACAGGTAGCGTAACGATAGCTGTTAACTTTACTGAATGATAAGCAGCCGACAAAACCACACATTAAACGAAATCTTGTCCTTATTTGACTTAATTAGCGAGCTAACGCCAGGCCTAACCGCCAGCTATTTCTCCACAGCTAAACACAATTAGACAACATACGTGCCTTAAATTATCATTACCGAGCGTCCGGTTTGTCGTGGGTCACTGGTGTTGTAGCTATATTAAATGTTTGGTCAAATTATCTTCCCCAGTGGATAAAATCACCAAAGCTCTCCATGAGACTTGCTAGGGATAATAAACGATCATGTAGAGACGTAAACATAGCGCCATTTTGGACCGGAGGAGCTGTGTGACGATCATTGGATCTGCTAGACTGCGCTGATTAAACAACACATGGATAGACCGCCGACGGCAGGTCATGGTTTGGGTTTTTTTCAGTTTTTGAATCAACTTTATTTATAACATATGCATACACACACACACACACACACACACACACACATATATATATATATATATACAATTAAACATCAGTCACTTATAGGAAATGATAAACTAGTCATCAATGAACAGAAAATAAAAGAAAAACAACAACAAAAAACAGGATTGAAATATTGTTATTGATAACAAAATGACTTAAAAGGAATATAGGAGTGGAGAAGGTTGAGCCATTCAAATATTAATTAATAAAAATAAGGAGCAAGAGGCTAGAATGAATTATATTCAGACATACACTCGCCGGCCACTGTATTAGGTACACCTGTACAATCTAAGGCAATTCAACGCAACAGCTCTGCTATAAATTNGTACCTTTACGAAGTTTATAATGTTCAGTTTTTGTTGGCTTTGTCTGAAATGTGTAACTTCAATTACATTCAAGATTTTATTTGTCATGTGCACAACAGTTGCATGGAAGCAGTTGTTGGCAATGCACAGGCTCACTCCAACAATGCTCAAAAATATGTATAAAGAAAATCACACAAGTAAAAGTAACTAAAAGTTCAAAATATGGGAATAGAATATAGTATATAAAAGAAAATATAACACACTAAAATAGAATATAAAAATATGAAATATAAAATAAATAGAAATATAACACAAATAGAAATATAATACTGTTAAGGCAGGTGTGCAGAAGTGATAAAATGGAGGTATTAACGGTCATCATAAATATATATAAATGGAGATGTAAACAATATAGACAGAGATGTAAAAATATATAAACAGGGATGTAAACAGGTAGTAACCAGCAAGTAATAACAGTGGGATAAAGTGACAAGTATTAAGTATTAATAATGTTTACCATTGAGGTCACAGTTTTTATAAATTTTTTGTCCTCCCTATTTACAAACATGAAGTGGTCAGAATATTAGAAACACCTCTGAATATAATGCAGTCCAGTACAACAGTAACTATGACCTCAGTGATAAAACATATAATTGAATTAACACCTTTATGACAGTGTAAAAAAAACCCTGAACATTGGCATCATAAAAGTAAACTTAATGGCAGAACAGTTTGTATTGGATTGCATTAGATTGTACAGGTGTACCTAATAAAGTGGCCACTGAGTGTAAGTATAGAGTTTCCTGGCATGGGAGATTTGGCAAAACAACATTTATGTATATAGTATTTTATTGTGATGATGACATTATTAACTAGAAATTCAATATTCTTGTTCTTCAAGATTTCTCCTTACTGGATAGTTTTGAAAGAGAAGAAATCTATATTTATGGATTTGGAGCTTAGCCAATCATGCAAGGATTTCCATAAGTTTTGGAGTGTGTCACAAGCATAAAACAGCTGCTCTGTTGTTTCTACATTTATGTGGCAAGGGTGACAATTATCTACATCAAATTTAAATCTTGCTCTGATTAATTCATTTGAATGATAAATAAATAAATTTATGTTTAGGAGGAATCTTGTTCTAATGTAATATAATATAATATAAATATTACCTCAGAAATGTATTACTGCACCTTTTGTGTAAAATAACCCACATAGTCTATATTATATTTTGTAATTTAGGTGTTGGCGTCACATCTCCTTCCGCAGTTAATGTAGAGATCTACTTTTGTCATGACTTCCGGCGAAGCGCGCAATCGCATACAGTGCTGAATGGATACCGGAAGCGACATATTTTGCTTCACTATTCACGTAAATTACTTATTTTAAAAGGTGTACATATGTGTTTATATAGCATAACGTTAACTACTATATTCGATGTCTGAGTAAATCTTAAAAAATAATAAAATAAATAATAAATACGGACGGTATACGTCAAATAGGCGCCAGTGTTTCTGATTGGTTAATGTCCGTTTCCGGTTGCGGCGCCCCTCATTTGAAAAGTGTTCGGTTAGCTGCGGACGGGGCTCCGCCGCCATTGTTAAAAGACGGTGTCTGCAATGTTGCTAAAAGTAAAACTTGGAGAATAACAAAAGTTTTGTACAAGGAGTCGGCAAATAATATCGGTAAGCGCTAACGAAACGTTTGTTTGACGGTTGGAGTAGCAAGTAAGAAGAGTAAAATAAGGCTAGTTAAGTTAGCTTGTTGTTAGCCTATTAAAGCCGTCGTTAATAAAGTTAACCGTTGCTCATTGCAGTGCTTTGTTTGAGGTAATCGGCATTTAATTTAAATATAAGCAAGTTTTTTAATAATCTGCATTATTTAACTGCCATTTTACACAGGTGAAAACTTGAGGTATGCTTGGTTAACTTTGCTTATGTTATTGTCCAGGCCTTTTTGTTTTTAAGAGCTCAAACATGGCTCAGCGTGTGGCCGTATCAGATGGAGGAAACAAGAAGACGTCGCGGGTTCGGGTAGCTGTTCGTCTGCGACCCAGTATGGGCAAGCAAGATGAGAATGAGGGACCGTGTGTGAGAGGCCTGGACTCACAGAACCTGGAGATAATCAACTGGAGGAACGCTACAGAATCAGTCAAATACCAGTCAGTGTCTTCAGCATGGCTAAACTGTTCTCATTTCTACTGTTAACATCTCTAATTATTGTCCAACAATAAATTATAACAGTACTTTGGATTAGGGCTGCAACTAACTATTATTTTCATTGTTGATTAATCTGTCAGTCATTTTCTAGATGAATCGATTAGTTGTTTGGTCCAGAAAATGGTGATAAATGTTGATCACTGATTCCCAAAGCCCAACGTGATGTTCTCAAATGTCTTGTTTTGTCCACAACCCAAAGATATTCAGTTTACTGTCATAGAGGACTAAAGAAACCAGAAATTATTCACTTTTGAGAAGCTGAAATCAGAGAATTTGGACACTTTTTATTAAAAAAAAAGACTAAACGATTAATCAATAATCAAAATAGTTGGCGATTAATTTACTAGTTGACAATTCGACTGATCGTTGCAGCTCTACTTTGGATGTTGTTTCAGCTTTGACGTTTTTCATGGTGAGCAAACGACACAGCAAGAGGTTTTCCTTTCTTCAGTGAAGCCCATTCTACCACACATACTGACCGGACAAAATGCCAGTGTCTTCGCCTATGGGCCGACAGGAGCTGGTATGTTGTATTTGTTAACTTTGTTTACTTGTTTGCATTTTAAATATGGTAATCAATCACACTCCAGTTTCCACTAAACATCTCTCTTAATTGTATAAATGTGATTTTAACAGTGGAATTTTTAGATGGGCTTAGGTTGTGCGATCTTTCACAATTAAATATTCAGAATTCATAGTTCAAAATACTTGTTTTTGTTTCCTCCTTTTGTGTACTCCTTTTTTCCGACATGCACCTTTTCCCTGCTAACTCACCTCGTTCTCTTTCATAGGTAAGACCCACACCATGCTGGGCAGTTCAGAGCAGCCGGGCGTGATCCCCCGAGCCGTTCGCGAGGTCTTCAATCTGGTCAAAGCTAAGGATGAGGATGAAGGATGGAACTACAGCATCGGCATGTCTTATTTGGAAATTTACAATGAGAAGGTATGAATGATTGGCTATATACACCGTATAGTGTGACCCAGTTGTAGATTCAGTGAAATGAGGTTGTTGCCAGTAGTTCACAACCTAAGTTGAGCCCACTTTGTACCATGTGCCATTTGAGCAATTTATCTGTCAACATCATTCGGCATTAGAACTCTATATCTGGCATTTATGTTACTCATGGAGAAAGACTGTCATAAGTCAGCGTTAACACACCTCTGTGCAACATAGAAACATGTTATATGCACGTTCAGCTTAAATTAAATTAGCCATTTCCTGCTACAGAGTTCATATGTTGCAAATGGATATGAAATTTAATTTGCACTTGGATTTTGGGGGGGAAGAACTTTTAAATATTCAAAATAAACACTGATAAATTCCCTTTTTAGTTTTTTTTTGTTTGTTTGTTTTTTCATGGAAACCAAACTCATGATCATGTAAATGACATAGCCAAAACCAGTCTGCACCTAATCCTCCCCTTTTCAGCTCTCAAACCACTAATACACTCCGTAAAAACACTACAGAGTTCCTCAGCTCCTCAGCTCGACTGCTCATGCAGCCCCGTACCTGAGACCGTATCACTGTGTTCTAAAAAACACCCACTCTCCTCGATTTCATTCAAACCCTTCTCATAACTGTGCCCCCCTCATATGTCCCTAAACGTCTCCTCACATTTAAAAAACTTAAATACCTTTTTCTATCCAGCTCTTTGCTGCTTCGATTGTTGTGCAGTCCATCAGTGCCTCCTCCTTTCTTTCTCTCAGGTGCTGGATCTTCTATCGCCAAACTCCCAGGATTTGCCAATCAGAGAGGACAAGGACAAGAACATCCTCATCCCCGGTCTCACACACACAACTATCTCCTCCTTCTCAGATTTTGACAGACACTTTGTCCCCGCCAGCCTCAATCGTACTACAGCTTCTACCAAACTAAACCAGCGCTCCAGCCGCAGCCATGCTGTCCTCCTCATCAAGGTTTGATACGTAATCTGAAAAGACTGTTTGTTCATTTATAATTCTCTTTGAGAGTTACTCCGTTTCGTTCATTGAACTGGTGCGTGCATGGGTATCCAGTGGAGAGTAAAGCATCTTAAACAGGTTGTGGCCTCTGAGCAGTAGGCCAGAATTTGGTAGCTGGTGCTGAAATCAAATCTCTCTTGCAACACTCCCACTAGCAACCTTTGGGCTTTCTGGGACTATTCTGAGAGAGAAACAAACTGGTGTCTTCTGTCCTTTTACTAACTTTGTCCTTCTACATTCTAACTTTGTTCCTATGTTGTATCGCTGAATACATAATGTGTCACATTTATCATGAAATGTAATCCTTTTTCTGCCTGCCTTTACCTCTTCTAACCTTGCATTTCTCTCGTGTCCTGCCCTGTGTTTCTATCATGTCTGACCTCAGCCCCTTCTCAAATGTTTATCTTTTCAATGATCTAGGTTGTACGGACTCAGCGCGCCCTGCCTCACAGGCAACAGACAGGCAAGCTGTACTTGGTAGACCTGGCTGGGTCTGAGGACAACCGCCGCACCGGCAACCAGGGCATCCGTCTGAAGGAGAGCGGCGCCATCAACCTGTCTCTCTTCACTCTCAGCAAAGTGGTGGACTCTCTTAACTCCGGCACTGCAATCCGTGTGCCGTACAGAGACAGTAAACTGACACGGCTGCTGCAGGACTCTCTGGGCGGCTCGGCACACTCTGTCATGATCACCAATATTGCGCCCGAGTACAAATACTATTTTGATACCTTTAGTGCACTCAACTTTGCAGCCAAATCCAAGCTCATTGTGAACAAGCCCTTTACCCGTGAGACTGTGGCTGTGCCTGTGCTGCCAGGTGAGTGAAACTGAGTGAGAAATGCACTTTTTTTTAAATTCAGAGGGCTTGTAACTATAGAAAGAAATGGAAAAGGCAGAAGAGAGGAAGCTCTGACAGAATTTGATCCAAGGCCAATAGGGGGCACCCGTGTCACATCCCAGAGGATGATGACTAGGAGTGAACAGCCAGCTGTCTCTGGGCATGATGGAATAGTCATTTTAACATTTAAAAGTTTGCTGTTTTTGATGCGTTTTCTTTCCTTTAGTTTTGTCTTAAATTCATTCCTGATGCTACTCTTCCCTTGGCTTTAATTCAGGCACTGCAATGCAACGTTGACTGATGCTGTGCCATCTTCATCCGAATTGCGTTACACTCTAGAGAACCCCACAAACACTGTTGCTAGAGTGTGCTGAATACTAAACTGTTAATTTCCCTTCTGCCTTCATCTCCAGTGAAGCGGGCCAGAGAAGACCACGAGGCACGGGGGTCTGGCACTGAGCCACAGAAGAAGAGGCAGAAAGAGGAGAGGAAAACTGAACAAGATGGTTCCTCACCATCTGCACATTTTCACAGGTTAAAGACCACACACACACACAGACTTCTTATTTGTCTGGCTAATCAGACTTAGGAACTGTGATTGACTGTGAGGAAAATGCGTATGCATCCAGCCAAAGCTACCACATCAAATTCAATCCATACAACAGCAACTTAAACAAACCACAGCCTGAAAGCAGTGGGCCAAGATTTTACAGCTTGTGCTGAAAGCAACTGTCTGCTGTGCTCCCATTGGCTACAGCTGCTGTGCCTACTGGGATCTCTTTGGGAGAGATACAAGCACTGTTTTCTTCCCATTTGTTAGTAGGTGTATAAGTCTGTCTGTGCTATGAATCTCGGCAACTTGTGACAACCCCTTGACTCCAGAGTGCGTTTCAAGGCCCTGCCCATACTGCCCCCTCATACTGTTGTCTTACCTACTTTTGTGTTTGTCTCTTTCAGTCCGTCAGAACCGTCAGTGATGGACAGACTAATAGCTCTGGAGAAGCTGATGATGAGCTGCCAGGACAAAGATAGGCTCGGCATGCTGAAAGATGTGGCCCAGTCTCGCAAGGAGATCCAGGTGAAAACCCACTACATCAAAACATGAGTTTATCCAGCTGGGTGACTGGAAACATCAAGGGGGGGAAAAACATGTAACCCCTTTTCTACAAATCGATCAGCTCTTCTTCATGGATATTTGATCACTCTTCTTGTCTTCACAGGAGCTCAAAGAGAAGCAGAGGGAGTTTGAGAGCAAGGCCATGCTATTCAGTCACTTAGCTGGAGAAAAGTCCAGTGCCAAACAGGAGCCTCATTTCAAGAACAACACAGCTCCTCTGCAAAGAAAACAGGCAACTGCCACAAAACCCAATAAGCAGCAGGCTGTGGTTCAACCGCTACAAGGTCAGTCAGAAACAATAGACGAGTTCATAGATGTGACTGTAACTAAATGAATTTGCATAGATTTTTCTTCAAATTCACATTTAAAGTTGTGATTCCTGTCATCTAATGGCAAAGAACCACCATATTAAGACTATAAACATATCAGATACGACTGTCTTTAAATTGCCCTTGAATGAAGAAAATGACCTTGGAAAAACTTTTTTCCCCGCCGTGTAATCCTCTGTTGTTCATGCTTCCCTAAAGAGTAGTCACCCACTAATTCTGTCATGTTGAATCACTGAAGCTATTGATGAGCTGCAATTTGATACAAGAGCTCAGTCTACAATATAGGAGCCGGAGATGATATCAAATGACGATGAGGAGGGATTATTTTTACACCCCTCAGCAGCTTGGAGAGTGAGCCTGATAACTTTCCTTGGTACCGGTCTCATGCATTTGGCTATTGAACAGCACTAAACAAAATACAAAGCTTTATTTCAATGCAAAATTTGGTTTGAAATTTAGTGTTTTTTTCCCCTCGGTCAGAATATTTTCCTTGTTAACTGACTGTGTTCTAATGTGTAGCATTAAATGCATTTAACATTAACAGTATGTGTGGTTTCCTCCCCCTCAGTGTCCCAGCTCCAGCCTCTTCAGCAGCTTGCAGTCGTCAAGAAACAGTCAGTCTGCGTCAAGAAGAAAGAGAGGAAGCTTTCAGACCAGGTTGAGGTCAGCATCCGAGCCTTGACTGTGCTTAGCTTGACACATCTGCAGAATTGCAAGCATCAGAAACGAGCTGACGTAGTGCATTAGCTTCAATTTGTTTTTTTGACTAGACGGACACAGCAAGATCTCTGATTTATTAGGTCAAAATTAACCTCCTTTGCAGACCACTATGGACAAATGAATGGTGACAGTTGAAAATGGATTTCCATGGACTGTACATTTTCTATAATTGTGTAAATGTAGTCTAGTCTTTTTAAAGAACTTCACAGTGCATTTCCAGGGTTCCCACGCGTCCTGGAAAATTTAGAGTCTAGTTTTGCAGTCATAGAAACACCTGGAAATTGATTAAAATGACCAAATATCCTGGAATTAATCTATCATGGGAAATTTTAATTGTATTTTAGCTTCTCACTCAGATTGCTTACGTAAACCCAGGTGCGTGTTTTGTTTGAAACTCGACTGTTTGTAGGATAAGTTGCGCAGTGTGACACTTCACAGGTTTTCATTTGGTTTTGTTGGGACAAAATAGCTTACTGAAATTGGGTAAATGGGCCTACTTTACTAGGCAGTGGAGGGAGTGTATGAATAGTGGCCACCAGCATCGTCAACATAAAGTAGCAAGCGTTACCACGCAGGTCTTATAATAAAGCTGGGATGTTTTGCTAATGTTTGGGTGAAAACACCGGATCTTTTGACTTAAAATTACTTGATGACATATTCTAATGTCAGCTAGCCGTAGAACAAGTTTGAGTTCAGCTGTCTCAACTCCAGTCGAGGCTCCCAGAGCTGTCAAAGGCGCAATCGAGTCCTGCACACAATATAAAATTGCTGCCTTGAGACACTTTCTAACCAACTGAAAGACGATAAAAAAGTATGACACTTGAATATTACAGTCTTTTTTCTTTTTTTTTTTCAGTGTTCTTTCACTCAAGACTGGAAAGAGGTGTAACTTTGGATAGATGTAGGCTTAATAAAACTGTGTGTACTAAAAATGTACAGATTATGCAATTCAGTTTCTTCATATTTAGATTTTTGCACTTAATTCTGTGTTAAACTTTGCCACGGCAATAGAAATTGTTGTAGAAAATATATGATATCATCATGGTTAATTCAGATTATTTCTAATTTCAGAAGTGACTGAGGCAGGGCAGAATGTTAATGAGGTGTATGTTTAAGGAGGAATGTCTGCTTTTAAAAGCCAAGGACAGGGACAAAAGGTCACGTCAAGTCAGTGTGCCACGAATGACAGATTTGATCAGTCAACCTCTCAGCCCAAATTCTGATCAGTGCTGATCACGTCTAACAAAAAGAGGAGGCCAGGCGACCTTATTGCACATTTGGCAGCGATGTGTGTAGCCGTTGCCTGTAATGAACCTAAGGCACTTCATCATGAATCCTGCATCGTTTAATGGGGAATAAAACTGGGGTTAAATGTGTTAATACTAGGCCTACTGGTAAATTATATGACCGGTGAGCAAGTGCTGTTCTGTACTGTGAAGAAAAACTCCTGGAAAATTATTTCTTAAAGACCTGATTTCCTGATAACCCTGATTTCTTTTCTCTCTCAGCCTCCAGATGGTAAAGAGAACATAATGGAGAAAGGCTGGGAGTCCCAACTCGACACATCTGTGCTGGAGCAGTCCAGACAGAAAATCCTGCAGGTTCTCAATTCCGGCTCCCTCAAAGAGCTGAAGGGTCTGCAACAGATCGGCGACAAGAAGGCGAAGCTCATCCTGGGCTGGAGGGAGATCCACGGTCACTTCACAAAGGTTGGTAGAGAAAAGCTTAGATCTTGTTTTTATCATGTAACTCACCCCACAGCTCAGCGTTTGATAGGTGTGGATTTTTATTCGCTCGTTGTGACTTTATGTGCAATTTGTTATTTTGCAGTTGGAAGATCTGGGAAAAGTTGAGGGTATGACAGAGAAGAGATTTTCCTCCTTCATGAAGGTAAGCCAAGTCTTCAGTGAAATATTTGTATTTTTGTAGCTCAATAATCGGCCATGTTGGTTGGTCAATTGTTCCACTTTGGTCAAGACTGAGATATCTCAACAACTATTAGATGGATTGCCATGAAAATTTGACCGAATCTTACTTTTTGTGGTGATCCCCTGACTTATTCGCTAACGACTCTATAAGGCTGACATTTGCAGTTTTGAGTGAAATGTCTCAAACTATTGAATAATTTGCCATGAAGTTTGGTACAGACATCCACGTCCTCCGCAGGATGAATTGTAATATCTTTAATTACTTTTCATCTAGCTCCATAATCAGGTCAAAAATGATTAATTATTACTAAATACCTGCAAAACTGACATTCCCATCAGCCTCAGCTGTACTTAATGTTTTGTGTTAAATATCAGATGTTTGCTGCTAAAATGGTGAACATTAATAACTGCTAACCTTTTTCTCATTGCTAATGTTTGTTTCTTTTCTTTTTTTCAGGCAAACATCCTGAGTGCGATGGGAAAATGAAATGATTTTTGTTTTATCATGCTCATTTGTAATGTATATCATTTCTATCAGAAGCTTTTATTTGTTCATGTATGCTTGGTTTTATGATTATTTTTGTAGTTACCACTGTGTTCCAGCTGATGGCGCACTATTGCTTTTTAATAAACATGCCTCACATGTCATTGAATGTTTTTTTGAGTGTTTATTTCATGCTCATAAATAAATCTGATGGTCACTTTCACATGTGTCTTGAATACCACCCACCCTGAATCCTCTCTCTGACCGATCACCTCCTCTGGGGAGTAGCTGACAGCCTGTTTCTGGGTTGAAAACCTAATTGGGCTAATTTGTGAACTCCTGTCCTCACGCACTGCTGTGATGCTGCATCAGTGGATAAATATTCAGTGTTAGAAGCTGGAGGAGGGGTTTGGGGGGTGAGGAGAGGAGGATGCTATAATCCAGCCCACCCCCCTTCACCCCTCCTCCTGCTCTTCTCCCACATCACGTAGTCTGGTTGATTTCACTTTTCATTTTACACACACACACACACACACCCCTCTCCTCTCTGATCCACCCTGCCATCCAGGAGACTCCCCATCCATCCATCCATCCATCCCAGCACACTGCGCTGGAACACGGCAGCCCCGCCGCTTCTCCGGCTCGCACATTTCAAATACAGGATATTCTCGGATTTTAACACACAGCAGCGCACAAACACATCGCGGCTGCAGAGGACATGATTGGTCGCGTCTGATGCTGTTTTTTTTATTTATTTTTTTATTTAATGTTTTGCACCTGAGAATAACGATGCCAAAGCCACGGGCGCTCCCGCTGTGTTGAGACAGGATTAAAAAGGTCAGTTTGATTTATCTTCACAGCCTCTTTTTTTTTTTAATCCTGATTTTAAATGCATGAATCCAAAGCGAGCTGCATGTTTTTATTTCGGCTCATCATCGCAGCCCACATCCACTGAATTCAAATCACCAGGCTAATTAATGCCCCCCCTTCCTCCT